>JAGEOH010000453.1:0-48116 GCA_032207245.1 Pardosa pseudoannulata
AAAGTTAAGAGGAAAACAATATGGAAATTTTATTACTGGCAAAAGTTAAGAGGAAAACAATATGGAAATTTTATTACTGGCAAAAATTAGATTTTCTCATTTCTATAACTAATGTAGAAAGATTTATAATAATAGTGATGTATATTCATTTTTTAATCCATTAATACTGCTTATAATTACATGATAAAATACAGGCATTATAGAAGCTTCATATTTCTTTTATTTAGTTTTATACAATATTTATACAATAGTATAACTAATGTAAAAATATTTATAATATCAGTGATGTATATTTATTTTTTAATCCATTAATACTGTTTATAATTACATGATAAAATGCAGGCATTATAGAAGCTTCATATTTCTTTTATTTAGTTTTATACAATATTTATAAGTTTCATAATTAAGAAAACATAAACGTTTAAATAATAAGGGCAATAATTATATAAATTTTCTATTTCAATGTTACCCAATATTTTAATGGAAATTACATACAACAATGAAAACCTTATTCTGGAAGGTTTTAGGTTAGTACACAGGAAAAGGCATGAACATTTGTAATTTAGAATAATCTATACCATGCAATAATGCCACTGTTATAAATAATTAACCAATATATTTTGTTACATGAAAAAAAAAAAAGGACTTTTCAAGAGCAACTTATTTTAAAACATCACAAGAATATGGTCAAAATGAACATTTTAGATATTATCAATTGTCATGTACTTCTAGTTATGCAGAATGCTTTAAAAATTAGATGAATCATAGACAAAGATAAATTTTCTATAAATAAATTAAAATTAAAATAGTAATTAAATTAATAATTTATTTTGTACAATATATATTTATTAAACCTTCATATTTAAGCAATAGGCTGATTATGCCTTACTGTGATCAGTATTTTGCTATGAAGTATCTATCAAAGTGCAACTTACAACTTAAAGTTGATTTAAAATAATAATAATGATTTCAGCCAAAAGTGCAATTTAAAAACCCATAAACTCTGGTGTGAATTCTATATTCTGCCAATAGAATTACTATTATTAATGACTTTATTTCAACATGCGTCTCGTATGTTCATATTCTGTGAACCCAGAATAATCTCTGAAAAATTATTCCAAAAATTTTACTACATAGTCTAAACTGACGAGATTAACTGATAAACTTAATTTTTGTAACTAACAATAAAAAAATTCTCTTTTACATACTTCACTGTTTTTCAACCAATTGTGCTAATACTTTGAATATTAGGTTATTAATCAAAAATGCCGTTTACTATAGAAGAAATGTAAACAGACTAACACGGTAGTCTGTGGTAAACATGCATAAACACACAAGTCACAGATCACAGCTCTGCTATTTGATAACCACAGGAACATTATGCTACTGTGATTGTGACGTCTTGATCACAGAGCATAAACCAGGACGAGGAAAAAAAATTAGGAGACAAACAGTAAACCATAGACAAATCCCAATGAACATTGTTTCTGGTATTATGATATTACATCCACCATAGATCCGTCAGTTTTAGGATTTGTACGTTTCTGTCTCTGACTGTTCAAAGTCGTTTTAGAAACATAAAAGAGAGAAGCATGAGAATTCTAGAAACTTAAAAGATGTTTAGTCATAATATTGGGTTCAGCGTTCAACGTTTATTGGGAAATTTCGCATGTCTGATACATCTATTTTATGAAAATAAGGTCAGATACTCAAGGCCATGATGAAAATAATCCAGATTTTGAGAAAAAAAAATCTGAAATGGGTTTAACAGGTTTGGTAGTTGTTATAAATAATGTAATCACTGATAGAGTCATGCTAAATGGAAGTGGAACTTATTCAGATTTTTATTTTTTTTTTTTTACATGCGATTCTAATGAAAGTGAACCAATATGTGTCAATTTTCTCCAATTTAAAATTTATTTTAACATTTACAAACTTAAGACTTTCAGAGTCAATCATATTATATTGAATCATGGAAGCATCAACAGCACTAAACTTCATTATTAGCAAATTTGAATCATCGTCGGTATTTTCTCAAACCTCTTTTGCCCTTTTTTGTTGATACATATTTTAAGGAATTCAAACCAATAGAGCAATTTGTCGCAACGTCACTAACTACTATAATACCCTTTCCTTTCATTTTCATGTTTACAACAGCCAATAGATAAACAATAAACTGCCCTTCCATTTTAAACTAAACCCTGAATTGTCATAAGTTGAGATGTGCCCTACTGCGTGAAATCGCCTTATTATTAACAAAAAGTTTCAATTAAAAAAATATTCAATAGTAAAGCAGAAAGTATTTGAAAGGATTAAGGATTTGTTTTCTTTTTTTTTTCAGTTTTACTTTGCTAAATATAAATTCATGTTTACTAATTTTTAAGAAATGTTTTTATTTTGTTCACCCATAATTTGAAAAAAAAAAAAATCCCGTCGATCTTGAATGTTTTATTTTTCTGCACTCCCCCAAATAGCGTCGTTTATGAAATCCGTGTCTCACAAAAGTTGATTGGAGCTAATCAGAGATTAATTTTCACAATTTTTTTATGGTGTAAAGTATGGAATTGGGTAATACATTATTCTCATACATGGTGATTCTAAAACATATTCTCCTCCAATCAACCTCGTTTGGGGTTCAGCGACTGACACTCATGCGCAGAGATTGCAGATCTCACAAAATTAAACCTATCACATGATTAAAATATACCATAGGTACTTTTCTAACAGATTCCTTCACGGGTACATTAAAATCAAACATATTCACTACGCAACTATCAATGTTGAAACCAAATTCTTCCAAAATATTTATAACATTAACAATATCTTCAACTCACCGAGCTACAATCCTACACCGTATCCCCTCCTTATAATCCCGTTTTAACTGGTTTCTTCGGCATGCATTGATTTTAGATAACTACGTTTATTAAATTAAATTTTATTATAGATTCAACAATAACTGTTTTTCATGCGGATTCTATGCACTGAAGAACTTTTCAGCTAAATTTGTTAAACTCCGGTTTGCCTCTCCTAAATTGAAAAACGTAATTGTTTATGGGACACATTCCACATAAATGAATTTTCACATGCAATTTGTTCGGAAATGTATGCATTCATCATGCATTTGCATAGTGCTGAGGACCAGAAATTCTTTTGACTGGGGATCCTTTTCATTGACATCAGTATGTTATTTTCTAAGAATTTTAGATCCCATGAATTTAAACTATTGAACTATTTGTCCTTTACGGTTGCGTACAAGTTCGTTTGTAAAGCTATCTGTCCATGGTCTTAGTCAAACTCATATAGAATAAAACTTGAAATAATGCTACAGAGAATTTATCTTTTAAGGGCAAACTTTTATCTGATGGCCTCGCTCTTTTAGAAAATTCCGTACTTTCTGTTACTACATCTCTTTTTCCTCCACATTATTACTAACGCTCAAGAACGCTCTTGGCTATCTCCATCACGACTTTCCTTCTCATCTCAGTTTTATTATATGATATATACTCTTCCTTATTTTTTATATTTGTTTTTTCATCATACGCAGTGATCTCGTACCCGGAGGGTAGCGGCATCGAAGCTCGAGCTGACTAAAGATCAGGCTTGTTTATTAATAGTGGATGGGGCATTTAAATTAAGTTCATAGTTGCAATGTCCTTTAAGTTCTCCCACTATATTCTGGAAATTGCAGGCTAAGCTACGTATTACGATGAATAAAAAATCTGTAAAATTTCTCTCTTAAAACTTGCTTTGCTGATTTAAAAATAGAAAATTGTAACTCAACAGGGAGAAAATACTACTGGAAATAAACAAAGTACAATAAGACACTTAAATACTTTTATTCGTTCCTAGCACAACACATTTCTCGTTCCCCAAGTAAACGGGATTATAAACAATCGTTATTAAAAACGATCACTCTCAGCACCTTAGCAACACATGCAGGTCTTAAAATGTCCAAAGTTAGTTGCTGCCATCTGTTATCGAGCTATGAATAATATGGGTACAGGTATGATTTATATGTCTTAAAATCGTATAATGTACATTTAATCATTAGTTTTGAATGAAACACAGTAAACGCATAAAAGTTACCCAAGTATATCATATATTTGCAGATTTTGAATTATATCTTTCTTCCAGTACATTTGAGGAGTTCACAACCAAAGTGAGCCAAGTGGAAAAGTGCAGAGAAAGTGAGCCTTAATGTTCCAGGCTAGTAATTAATTCCTGAAAATTCTAATTAATTTTAGAAAATGGTTAATAACAAGAGTGTTGTTAGCATATCTATATATGCTAAAAACACTCTAGTTTATACAAATTAATTTGTTCTACAGAATATTTTCAATTATATTTCAATAATATTCCAAGATAACTTGGTTTGGAGTGCTACGGTCTACTTTTTGCAACACGAGGGCTAATCAGACCGGGACCTACAGCTTAAAGCCGATTCGGAACGGCTACGAACATCCATGCCACAGTGGGATTCGAACCCACGAACTCCGGTACCGAAGGTCAGCACCCTAACCAATCGGCCATCGAAATCTTGGAACAACATAACTGCATTAATCTCCTCAAACCATCAGTCTTTATTAGTAGAAATATTTTGAGTTACAATAAGGAACATTGCTCTATTGAAATCACCAATAAAAAAATTAGAATTTATTTCACAGATAACTGATAAGTAATTTTGTTCGAAAGAATTCAATTATCATATATTCACTGATATAGAAGCACTTGCAGCACTGGAAACAGTACATCTCCTCTGTCACCATACTGAAAACATATATCTTTTCTCTCCTGTGCTTAAAATCTCTGTACATTTTATTATATTACACCAACTTTGTCTTGTTCTTTTGATGTTGGCTCCTCTCCTTCCACTTACAGAGCCCCTGCCTGTAGCCTCTCTATTGGAATTTCTAAAAAGAAATGGGATGCACTTCATGAGGCTCTTAGAGCTTTATCTTTGGAGATAATTGATTCAAACTATCCAATGGAAGACTGGATTCATATTTATACTGATGGCTCTGCGAGTAATCGAAAATTGTTGCTGGTATTTATTGTGGGGGATATTGCGAGGAATTTCACGCAGTTAGTATAAATGCTTCTAATTTTAACGCTGAAATTTATGCCATAAATATTGCTATGTAAAACTTTTTGGGTCTACTTTTAGAAAGTCAGCTATTTTCTTTGACTTACAGGCTGTAATTTTGGCAATTGCCTCTTTCTCTCCAATAGATTCTTTCCTTATTGAGGAGGTCAAAGCCAATCTGTCTAAGGTAATTGTCTCTGGATAGGATATAGCTCTTTATTAGATCCCCAGCCATTGTAATATATCTGGAAATGTAACAGCGAATTTACTTGCCAAAAATGGTTGTAAACTACCTTTTTCTCTGTCCTTTCAACAATTTTATCGGATGAAGAAAAAATAGATTTTTTCGCTCAGACAGTATTTTGAACATGTTTCCTCTTGTAGAAGATGGATTACCTTACTCTAGTTACCCATCCCGTTGAATTTGCCCCGCTGTGTTTTTACAGCAAATTTTAGACTTGTAACAGGTCATGACTACCTTTGTGAACACTTGGACCGTATTAGTGTGACAAATGAGCCTGACTGTAACCTGTATTCTACTGACGAACCTATGAACCTTTTACATTTGATGAACTGTATTGCACTTTCTTTTATGACTTACTCCTGACAACTTTACAAAGGATAATTTTTATTGAGCTATTAGAAGCCTAAAGGCTGATACTGCTAATGCCTGACATGAGATAAAAAACAAAACTTTTTTCTACAGGTTTTACCTATACCATGCAACTTTAAATGTAAACAATTAATCTGAATACACAGATGCATTTAGCTTTTCTAGCTTTATGTCTCTAATATATAAATTTTTTCTGATTTTAGTTAGAAATCATTCAGCTATGGGCAGTTGTATTCATTAGCATAACTGATTAAGGATGCAACACTTTTATTAAATGATTTCTCTACATTTAGGGTATAATTTATTAGCCAGTTTCATTATTCTTGGTATCATTTATGTGATCTTTATCTGATAAGTATTTAGATTATGACATATAACATGATACAAGGAACTTCTCAATTGTTATTTTATAACTTTACTCATAGGAAACATCTTATACTCTTTTCTATTAGATCATCCAGTTTATCTAAATCAGTAGCTTTCTAAGATATACACATATTTTATAAATTTGTACAATTTAATATTCTTATGTAAATTTTCTTATTTTCATTTTCTATAGATAGAACTCTGTATGATTTTCACTGTGCATTTCCCTGCAAATTTTATCTAGCCTATGCAGTTTTAAACATGAACAATTCACCTCAGTAAACAGATGAATTAAGCTTTTCTATAGCTTTATGTCTCTGTAAGCTACAACTTTCTTCTGTTCTTAATTCAAAATCATCCAACTATGGGCAACTGTATCCATTAGCATTCCTGATTATGGATTTATTACTTATAAATTATTTCTCTACATTTAAGAGGCAATTTCTTACATAATTTCATTATTCTTTGCATTGTGATATTTCCTTGTTAAGTATTTAGATTATGCCATTATAACATGATATAAAGATTTCTTGTTATTTTATAACTTTATTACTAGCGACACACCTATATTTTTACATTTAGATCCACTAGTTTATTGAAGGAAGCCACTTTCTTAGACATAAATTTCTATTTCACTTATACAGTTGATACTTTTCTAAAATTCTTTTGTAAATTCTCTAATTTTCCCTTTCTGTATGTAAAACTTTATGACTTTCATTGATATTTCATTTTACTGTACATATTTTACCTTTCCATCCAATTTAAACATGAACAATTCTTCTTCAATTTACAGATTCATTTAGTTTTTCTATCACTTCATGTCTGTGTAAATTACAACTTTCTTCTGTTCACAATTCTGAATCATTCCACTCTGAACAGCTCTAATCATTAGCATTGGTGATTAAGGATTCAGCACTGTTACAAATTATTTTTCTACATTTAAGATGAAATTTCTTATCTAATTTCATTAATCTTTGTATTATTTATCTGACCCTTACCTGATAAGTATTTAGATAGTACCACATAACACGAAACAAAGAAATTCTATTCAATATTCTTTTGCAAATTTTCTAACCTTCCCTTTTTGTAATTTACTGTGCATTTCCCTTTAATATAGAGGTTTTTATCTAGCCTATGCAATTTTGAACTTGAGCAATTTATCTCAGTAAATGGAAGCATTTAGCTTTTCTATAGCTTCATGTGTCTGCAAACTACAATTTTCTGCTGTTCTTAGTTCATAATCAATAAAATCTCAGTAGGTCTATTCATTAACATTTAGTTTGGTTTGGTTTTCAAGTGCAACGGTCTACTTTTTGCAACACGAGAGCTAATGAGATTGGGACCTACTGCTTAAAGCCGATTCCAAACGGCTACGAACATCCATGCCATAGTGGGATTCAAACCCACAAACTCCGGTTCCGAAGGCCAGCACCCTAACCATTCGGCCATCGTTCGGCTCTATTCATTAACATAGCTGATTAGGTATTTATCCCTCTAATTAAACAATTTCTCTACACTTAGGATAGCATGCAATATCTTACATTGTTTCATTATTCTTTGTATGGTTAAAGTGACCATTACCTGATAAGTATTTAAATTGCACCATGTAACCTAATGATTTCTTAGTTGGCATTTTATAACTTTACACCTAGGAACACATTTTATACTCTTTTAGATCACCTAGTTTATCTAAGTCAGCAGTTTTCTCAGACATCAATTTCTGTTTCACTTATAGTTAATATTTTTTTCTAAAATTCCTCTCAATATTCTGTAATTTCTAGAGTTTTCACTTTCTGTATATAAAGTTCTGCATGATTTTTACTATGTATTTCACTTTCATGTACACGATTTTTTTTTTAGCCTACACAATTTTAAGCATTGACAATTCAGCTCCGTAAAGGGATGCATTTTTACCTTTTCTATAGCTTCATGTATGTATAAATTATAACTTTCTTTAGTTCTTATTTCAGAATCATTCTGCTCTCAGCTTATTCATTAGCATAGCTGATTATAGATTTCTTACTTTTATGAAATACTAGCAAGTATGCCCGTGCTTTTCTCCGGTGAACTTAATATATTACTTTTAAACAAAGATTTTTTTTCGTGAATAACTCTCTAAATTCATCACAGTTCAGTTCGAGTCATTGGCATATTTATATATTTCTATTATAAGCGTATTATAACAATATTCAGTTTTTATACTTCAGTTTCCATTAAACCTGAGTTGTACATCAATAAGATCTGAAAGCGTGTGCAAAATAAGAGTGCGAAAATTTGACAATAGTTTCGAAGAACTTCTCCTGTATTGATACCGAATATGTTCATTTGTCGATATCAAAGATTTCTGTCCAAAGTTAGTTACTCTAAGACATATCGGGTATATTTGTATAAAAAAAACATACAAATGAAAACTGTTCTTAATATAAATAAATAAAAATAGCAAAATATATATTTACATGCTAGCAATTAAATGTGCATCGAATTTGTGTCCTATATTAAATTGGCAAAAATATTTTTTTATGGTAAAATATAAGTTGAACCCTGAATTGCATTACTGTATTACTACTGTACGTTGATTAGCAACGTTAATAGATCTTGCCATAATACGTGGTAGAATAGGAAGCAGAGGTTTTGACAGCAACAGTGCTAATTTTGTTGGTAGTAATAAATGTTTTCCTAAATTAAGGAAATTTATGACAAACCACATAGTTTTGTATGAAACAGAAACACACATTCATATCGACAACCATATGAATATGAAGATAACTATATAAAATGATAGGTTTTTATTTGCCCATGAGAGTCCCTTAAATTTGTACTTTTTGTACTTAGAATATTGTTGATATGCATTTCATTGTAATGTAAAAATGAACCAAGAATTAAATTTAAAATTAGTTCTTATATAAAAATGCTATTATTTGCGTCACATAGAAATGAAAGTTCTTTATATCTCAATTTCCAGGTCAAATCAAATTCATACTACGCAGACGATGTTTAAATAATATGAAATGAATAAATGAGATATTTAAACAAATGACATCATAATGATAAAAAAAATATCATTTTCACCTATTTATTACATGATAAATTAAAATCTTTAATATCCTACTTTTAACCAAGAAAAACTGCACTTAAAACAATTACATACAATTAACGGAATGACGTCACATTGTTAGAAATATTGCTTCTTTCACTTAGTTATGATGTGATAAATTAAAAAGTTAATTGTTTGCATTTAACTGGGGAAAATAATGCTTGGAACAATGACATGAAGCGCTTGAAAAAGGGGGAAACATGGATTTCAAATGTTAAAAATTTTCAAAAACCTTTCTAGGGATATATGTATTATTTTCCCAAATTTTCACGGCGATTGGAAGCATGGTTTTTGAGTCTATTGAGTACAGACAGACAGACACAAATTCATTTATATATATATAGATTTCACTAAACTAAAGATACAGTTTCTTACCTAGTTTCATTAAACTTTACATGGTTCATGTGATATTTTTCCAACATGCATTTAGATTATGCATATAATATGATACAAAGAATTTGTTATTTTATAATTTCACTGCTAGAAACACATTTTATACTCTTTTCCGTTTGATCACACAGTTTATCTAAGTCATCAGCTTTCTCAGACATAAATTTCTGTTTCACGTATACAATTAATACTTTTCTAAAATTCCTTTCAATGCTCTTCTGTAAATTTTCAAATTTTTACTTTCTGTATATGAAGCTCTGTCTGACTGTTCATTGCACATTTCATTGTAATGTATTGGTTTTACCTAGCATATGCAATTTTAAACATGAACAGTTCATCTTGATAAACCGATACATTTAACTTTTCTTTAACTTCATGTCTCTGTAAACTACAACTTTCTCATGTTCTTAGTTCAGAATCTGTCTGTTCTGTGTAGCTGAATTCATTAACAGATCTAATTAGAGATTGATCATTCAAATAAATGCTTTCTCTACATTTAAGATAAAATTTGTTACCTGGTTTTATTATTCGTTACATGGTTTATGAAAGCTTTCCCAAATACATATTTAGATTAGGTTATGTAACATGAGAAAAAAAAAATTTCATCTAATTTTTTTTTTTTTTTTTTTTTTTTTTTTTTTTTTTTTTTTGTGTGTGTGTGTGCATCAGCATGGATTTTATGAATTACAAAAAGTCTATTTCTTGACATTTTGGGAAGCACATTTGAAGAATTTCCCCAAGATATTCTATTCTAAAACATGACTGAAAAAATTACATATACAATATATATATATATATATGTGCGCGTGTGTGTTGCAGAAGTCAAAGGATTACTCTTAACTTTTTAAGGTAGGAAAAGATTCAAACTGTCCAAAGTTAAAAAATAAGTAAAATAAGTTAATTTAAATGATATTCTAATAATGCTCCCGGGGTAATGCTAAATGGGATAACAGCTTTGCAGCCTTGTATTGGCATAAAGGCATATAGTGCTTGTATTGCCAAATGGGTTTGCAGAGTTGCAAAAAAACCAGGTTTTTTAAGAAAAACCCAACTTGGGTGGATTTTATTGGGGTCTGTTTTTAAGAGGAGAGGTCAGGGGAAGTACCATATTTTAGAAAAGATTAAATTGCTAAAACTGATTAATTTTTATTAATTAACTTAATATTCAAGAAATTATAATTTAATTAATACAAATAAATCAGTGTAAAGGCTATAAAAAAGTTTACTCTGACATCACAACACAAAATGTTATATATTGACATATGCCACATATTTGAATGTTATTTTAACAAAGGATTATTTTTTATCTCTACTCTTAAGAAAAATAAATAAATAAATGGTTAATTCCCCCCATGAATTATAAGACCCCAAAATATTTCCTCAAAGCATGTTTAATGCTGATGTAACTAAAAAATTTAGTGCAGCATAGTGGTGGAAACTAATTGACATGAGTGTTAGGAATGGATATATAATAGATTTTTTCCACTTTATGGTAGCCCTAAACAAGTGCCCAGCTAGCTCTGCATCACTGGAGCGAGTGTTCTCTACATGTGGGCTGGATTGGTCAAAATTTAGAAACAGATAAGGAATACAAAAAGCATTGAAGTTAGAAATACACACATTTTTGAGACTGAAAAATGATAATACTAATAACCTGATTGATGATGATGATATATCATATATTGGAGGATCTGTATTTGTTTCAAATTAATTAAAATCCTTGTTATTATACTATGATTTAAGGTTAAATTATTCTGTATTTTACACATGAAACCTTTGCCCTTTTCCTTATGTATTTCACAGATAATTTTTTTTTTTCCAAATTGTTATGTGGGATTTACCATAGATTTGCAAATATTTTTCTGGATTTTGATAAACTGTATATATATTTCCACAGAATAATTCTTTAAAACTGAAAGAGGGTTCAAAACTAAGATAACAAATTCTGAAAATAAATAAAAAATATCACCAATTTTTAAAAAACCCACTTTAGAGTAGGTTTTATTGGATTTTTTAGACTGGGTTTTATCCAGAAAAACCCAGGTGGGTTTTGCAATCCTGGACAGTCCTGGTTTGTTCTATGCTGTAATGCCCAAGAGCTATTATATTGGAATGAATAAATTATGTACCTCTTACTGACTACATTGATATCAGGATTCCTGAAAATATATGAATGAATAATTGAATTAATAATTGTGTTATATTTTTGTAATGTAAGCTGTTATCAACATAAATAACTATTTTTTTTTTTTAATTTTTATGTAATAGGCTATATGTAGATTAAAAACAGAAGGTAAAAGAACCTTCTGTTTATGATCTAAATGTTTTTTTTTTATGATCTAAAGTTTAGTTTGGTAAAGTTTCATTTTTACAATGATTATTGTTATTTAGTTACCTTAGTTTTTCTCACTTAAGTTTGAAAATGAAAAAAAAATTTTTTAATTCATGCACACAAAATTCATAATTGCATAATAAAAATAAGTCCAAAAATATAAATCTTTAATCTGATTTTAAACAAATTTTGACTTACATACAGTTACTTCATTGTACTTACATAACAGTTGCACCTAATACAGAATCAAATTATTTTGTTGTATAATGATGCATTCTCAGGTTTGATTTAACAAGTTAAGATGATTACTTTATAAAATATATGTACCTTATATTTTTTACGTTTCTTCATTTTTAGGCAATTGCATATTATGCTATGTCACATTTTACATTATACTTACTAAAACTTCTGCAGTTTGAATAAAATACTGAAAATACTGTTGTCTATAAGCTCTGTGGGATTGGGGTACATATGTTTAAAATATTTACTAAGATCACTATAAATATTTAAATTTTTTAACAACTTTATGATAAAATAGTAGTTTTATAACATTGTATCAATTTATTGATTGACACTCTCTTCTTTTTTTTAATATTAAAGACCTATAAAATTATAGTAATAGATAAGTTACATGAACTAGTAAATAGACAAAACTTATTCACTCAAATATTTTTACCTTGATTAAATAAACATTTACAAATATAAATGAAAGCAATCTCATAATCAGATTTAAGAAATTGTATGTTTTAAGTAGACAACATTCACACATTTCAAAGTAACACAACATTAAATATTTCTTAGTGTATGACTAAATAACAGATGATAGGTTTTAACATGTTATGATTTCAGATTAATGGTCCATAATTAGATATAACAAAATAAAATATGCCTAATAATACATGATCATGTAAAACTTTTACATCTATTTTTATATACAGGTTTAAAATTCATTAATTCCAAATTACTTTGATTAAAATAAACTATAAAAATGTTACATATATCACATAAAAAACATCAAGATATACAAAGTTCTTTTAGTTATTAAAATGTATAAAATGAAAATGAATAAAATGCTATAGTTTCAGTACAAACAATTCTTCCTAAGTTTCATTCATGAACACATTCTGAAAGATGTTTACCTGGTCAAAAATGAAATGAAAAGGTTGATAAAAATTAAATACTAGAAATATTACTGTCTCTCAAATCATAATAGATATATTAATGTCAAAACAGCTGATTAAACTAGAAACCACAATTAGAGACAAAGATGTATCTTTAAATTTTAGAAAAGCTTTCACTTATTCATTCAGAAATTTGTACATATAATTGTACCTCATACAGGAAGGAAAATATGAGTTGTTAAGATAGTAGAGGTAATATAAAACTTACAAAGATATTTAAAGCATTGATGAACATTTAAATAATCACAATGTAGATAATATTTTTGTACTTGTGCATTAATAAATTTTTTCATGAAGTTCTATTTGATTTAGGCTGTAGCCATGAACGAGCCTTTTTTAATAAACTGAGAGTGGTAGCTTCCGGTGATACAGAAGGGGAAAATATCTGTGTATTAGAATCTGCTGCCATAAATATTTCTACAGTCGTCTTTGGTGTAGATCCATATAAATAAGTCATTTTAATACTCTCAAAAGTGTCCATTATCACAGAAATGAATAAAGAAATTACAACATAAATAAACAATAATAAAAATAGATACAGATATATCCTGCTGGCCCACCAAATTAGACTATTTTCAGTTTCTATTAATGCAAATGTAGCAAACATATCATCACCATTCATAACTGCAAATAAGCATTCAGATGTTCTACTTAATGTTTGAAACTTTATATGGTATGGAGCAAATACAATCCACCCGCATAAACAAAATCCTATATATAAAAATATAGCACATATTGTAAATCGTAGAACATTAGGTAAGGCTCTTTTTATAGTAAGAATCAACATATTATATTTAGGGAAAAAACCTAAGTATCGTAGAAGTCCAACCCAAAGGAGAAGATTACCGACTCCTAGTAAAATAGTACACTTAGAATACTCATGGCCTTCTGCAGTTCGTTCTTCTATTTGAAGTTTTATTAAGGATCCAAACACTAAGAGAATATTACTTATAACAATATTTACGTACCAGAAGTCAACAAAGTCAAGAAGTTCCCTTGTTGGAATTTCTCTTTTATAGTATTCTTGAAAGAAGTGCACTACCTCTCTCGAAAGTTTATAACCTTTAAACAGCGATCGTAGGCATAAAATTATTGAAATAAAACATAAAATTATTACAGTACTATTTAAAAGCTGACGTAATAAATAATGCATGTTTTCTCGATCATTTTGTACCTTTGAATGAACATGGCAGTTCACTTTTGTAGAAATTATTTTCAAAGATATCAGTAACTGACCATCATGCTCACTGTTATCATAAGATACAACATTTTTCAACTTATAGCATTCAGGAACATCAAGTTTAGACATTGATTTCACAAAAATAGTTCTTAAATTTAAATACAACTGAGCTTTAATTAAAGTTTTAAAATTTATAGTAAAATTCTGCAGGAATGATTGAAGAGTGAAATTATCCCACAATTCACTGCCACTAGGATATAGAGGTGGAATTATTTGGCATCTATTTATAGATTTGCCATGTATTGTAACAGTAGCATTTTCTGGAAAAACGTCACCACAGTAATGTTTAGCACAAAATAATAAAGGAGATAGAGTATTATTTGGAGAATCATATGCATATGGTCCAACTGGAAGAGTAGTAATCTTGGAATACTGTCTTATAACATAATTTATATTGTCATAAAAATCTGGAATTGTAAATACTGCGTACGGTCCGTTACTTGGTGGATATACAGTCACATCTGATGACCAGTCTTTAAGTAAAAATTGGCTTAAAGCCGTTGTCATATCTGCATGTTGTGTTACAAAATCATAGCTCCTCATGCCGAAGAAATATAATTGTAGAAATGAGAAAACTATTATTAATATTTGTAAACTAAGTTTCCATGGATATCGTTGTTTTGTGTTCCACTTCTCGATAGGATTCATGTAATAAAACTTTAACTTTTTTCTCATACATTCGTGAGCCTTTGAAGTTATTTCTTCCGTAGACGATGATATAATTTCAGCGTCTGCAAGAAAACTATTAATGGAACCTCCCTGTCCCACGGGAGGTACAGATTCGCACTGTAGAGAGGAACTGATTTCATCATAGTCACTATTTATTTCAACATAAGGTGACACAAAAGGAATTTTATCAGTCGATTTGAATTTTTGCAATCGGTCATAGCGATTAGTATCCATTATAAATTTATTTTTTACATTTCCTTTAAATTCTATTTCAATTTCAACAACTAATGTACGTCTTTCACGGCTCACACACTGTTGACTAATCAGCTGAGCAGGTTGAAAAACAACACATGGAGTATGTAATCTATAAACAACAAGGAACGTCAGTTGAGTTGAGTACGCTCACTATCCAATGCAGCAGAATTATTTGTTCGAGTACGTAAAAATACTATTAACAATGTTCACATTGAGAGAAAAAGAAATATAGCAGAGTTGAATTTCCATCCCGCAGCTTCGAATTTTGTACTTTGTAGCTAACACATGATGTTCACAAATTCCAAACATCCAGTAAAATCGTCATCAAATTTATCTGAGTACTTTAGTCAATTGATTTTGTTACATATATCTCCTTCATAATGATAAAACACGCCCAACTTATCTAATCAATTCTATTGTTCCACAATCAGTAGAATTATTAAATTTCACGCTGACAGTTGATCCATTTCAAATTGAATATAATTTTTTTTTTTTTTTTAAACTTCTGTCAGGTTGAAGCTGAGCTGGATTACACCACTTTGGTGCTCCAACAGTTTTACCGGGCCTTCTTTTCCTTGCACAAGAAACAAAGAACACAATATGAGATAATAAATACGACAAAACTAAATAATGTGAAAAACTGAGACAAATCATAAATTTTCATTAGTAAAAAATATTTAATATATAACAACGAATTTTAATTTTTATAAACCTTGGCCCACAGCTGGGCTAAACCTTCTTACTATATAAAAAGCAAAGTATTTTGTTCTTTATACAGAGTAGTACTACAGAAAAGTAAATTATCTTATTTCTAAATTTTTTCAAAATAGTAGTTTGACCATTAGGAATCTTCAAAAAAAAACTGGGCCCTTGATAAATGGTTCTAGGTTGAGCAATCTTTTACATCGTCAAAGTGGTTGACTTATAAAAAGGATAACTACTGAATACTGATGTATTCGGCATCTACGTAAGTAAAATTTCCTGTACAGCATCATTATAGATAATTCCTATTCTAGAAAACTTAATCCTTACTCGAATACCTGCCATCGATCTACTCATATTTCAAACAAATAATAATAGTATAACAATAAATGACAGAAAATGTTAAACAAATACAAAAAAAAAGGTTCTCGCATTTCTACTTTATTTTAGGTATAAATTTTCAGTGGCGTAATGTTAGCGCCCCATCCACTTCATTTCCAGTTTTTATGATCCAATTAATCTAATATTTAGCTTTTGGGTTATCAAGTTATTATGAGCTGATCGCAATATCAAATACCTATCATAATCTACCTTAATTCGTAAATTAATGTATCGTAATTTACATATCGCTTAATGTCAAGTATGGATTTTTTTAAAAGAGAATTTTCGATGAAATAAAACACTGTTTTTAGAGCCGTTTTATTTCTTTTAATTTAATATTGAAAGTCTAAAACTTTCTAAGCAGGAGTTTTAATGAAGAAAATTATCAATAATCAAATTAATGTCTATTTTTGAGAGTCTTTTAATCTTTAATACTTAAAATTGAAAATCCACTCGGTCTCTCTTATGACTTTAAATTTCAAAAGTACTACTTGATTAGTTTCAACTTCGAATACGATCTTTCCTCGGTTGCAATCGCCACGGCTAATGTCTGAAATAAATAAATATATATATATATATATATATATATATATATATATATATGTGTGTGTGTGTGTGTATATATATATATATATATATGTATATATATATATATATATATATACATATACATACATACATATATATATATACATACATACATATACACATATATACATATATACATATGTATGAGTGTTGAAAAATAAGAATTCTGGTCAATTGGTTAACTTGTTCGGTCTTTTGAATAACTTTTTCATAGTTGAATGGAATATAACTATTTATAGAGTGAAAGATTCCACCAGATCACTAGTGTATTTCTCACTTAAAATATTTTGCTAAGTTCATCGTCAATAATTTTAGTTAATATTATAGTTCATAATCGTTTCTCTTTTTCTTGTTAAAAGAAATTTGGCATGGAGAAGCCAGACGGAGCATGTAGGGAAAGTTAAAGTGGAAGAAGGCATTTTTTCTTTAATAGGACTTTTAGTAACTTATGATCGAATATTTAGAGAACTCATAGAAAAAGGTGAAGATGATATAAAGTTTAGTCGTGATATACAGAATCAACTTATTAATATCTTATTTCAGATTCTGTTAATATATTGAAGTAAGTTCGGAAATATTCTTTTTTTTTTTTTTTTTTCAATAATTCTGACACTACTCCAAATATTACAAAGTCGTTTTTCGATTATTTTTCCATCATTTATTTTTCCATATGTGAAAGTTAAAGTAGACGAGAGCAAGAGTGGTAACGATGCAACTGATCTAAAAGTAAACAAAACATTTTTAGGTTTATTTTCAGTGTTTGGCCATTCAGCATCTGGAGTAAAAGATATTATTAGATTTTGTTTTTGTAAAAACATAAAAGAGATATTTAAAAAAAAGGCAGAAGGCAAGCTTATAAGTTGTTTTATTGTTATGCCGAACTTTTACAACGGGCTACAAGCCCAAATTTTATAGGTAGAGGTAATATCACAATTTGTTTATTGTGCAGATCATAATCTTACTATAAATAATACTATAAAAGGGTTCTGAAGTCTTAAATATTTTTCATATGCTGGAGTGACTTTATACATTTTTCAATTGAAATGTTAAAAAATGAGGATTATTTCATGAACCTTTAAGTGATTGTGCCGAAAAACATGGACTTTGTGACGTCGCTACACCTCATTGGCTTCACAAAGGGGTTTTGTTAAATCCCAGGGAAGGGCGACACTCTGTCTGGGTTTTTGACACTACACCACAAAGGGTTGTCGCTTCGACCACACCTTGAGATGTCCAAGGTGAATCGGACTGACGAACGGGACAACGAAATGTCAGACAGTGAGGCGTCACCGAAACAGCCAATCAGAGGCTACCAGGACAGCGACATGGAAAGAAAATGCCAATGGGAAGAGGCGTAAGGTGACGTCAGGTGGCTTGAATTTTTCACCGGAGAGTCCCCAGGAAAAGAGAACGGACAGAGTTTGGTTTTGCGGCGGTTGGAGAGTTTTTCTCCAGATTTTTGTGGGACTGAAGGAAGCCCAGTTGTACCCCTGTACAACGGTATCTGTCGGCACCTGTCCGCAGATTGTTTTTTAGGTTCGCCTTGAACCTGGGATTTTTAGGTCCGCACCAGCCAGCCTGAGCTCTGTGATTTCCATTTTAGAAAATATGTACATTTCATTTGGATATTCCATTTTAATCAAGAATAAACGTTGTTATTGTTTCTAAGCTGTATTTCGTGCCATAACCACTTCGATACCCACACGCTACCCGAGGATCCCGTGACGTTACAACTTCAAGAAATAATTAACTGCGATTCGCTCCAGGTACAAAGATGGGATAAAATCCCTAACAGAAATAATTAATTTTAAAATTAAAAAAACTACGAAGAAGCAGCAGAAACTCAAAGCCTCAAATATCAAGTTGAAAATTTTATTCTATAAGCGTATTGTACCGAGGTACTTTCTCACGGTGATTTGCACTTGCATACATAGCCGTGGGAGAATTTTCCTTGAGGAATTTAGGACCCCAATTATTTACGTCAAGTTTAGGGACCCCTGCAGAGAAGATAGATCACGGAATGGCAGCATAACGGTCAAGCTCGCACAGAGCTGTAAGCGTGAGTTAGGGGAGCAGGGGCTAAAAAGTAATGTCAGCTTGAATAAAAAGGGGCTACTTTAATGAGCCCACCTGCACTCCCGAAGGGCATTTGTTCTGGGAAAATTTCCCGAAGAGAAGGGATTGGATAAGAAGAAAAAAAAGGGGCGTTGGGACCTAGGTGTGGTTTTTGGGAAACGTAGTGAGAGCGAAGGTTGAAGAAGAAGTGGGCAGTGAAGAGAAGTGGGACAAGGATCCACTAGCACCAGCTCGTCCCGTGCGCCCGGACCGACACCGCCCCGCTCACCATCAACAACTCGTCCCGTATGCCCGTGAGGAAAGCCCCTGCCTGCTCCCCTGGGACTTTAATGGAGGTAATTTATAAAATAATATTTACAGTCATTTGACTTAGGCCTCTGTTAATAATAATAATAATTATTCCTTATAAAGTGATGTGGGATAATTATAGTGTAAATAGAAGATATAAATGATTGATCATTATGATAATCAAGGATCTATTTGTAAATAAATGTATAGAATAAATGTCTGAATCTATATAAAGTATTATATTCAGTCTGTGTTTCCCTCTTTGTAACGAACACTGGTGTATAGGTTGTATGTACATTACAACACGTATTGTTTTCTAAACTCTTTTCCCTAACTTACTGAGTAAATATCTGCAGTCAAAGTCTATTGATATTGTTGGAAATGAAGCGAGCGAACATTTTTACATTTATTCTGTTTGGCGCGCCAAGTATTGAGACGGGAGCATGCGCACTGCATATTCATTATTCATTCAAAGTCAGAAAGCGTTGAAGTAGTCTTCTGCTGTGTGCCGTTACGATAAGTCTGCTGTGTGCGTGTTCTCATCTTAAAATGTTTCTACTTTTTCTTTTATCTAATCAAGAAATAAATGTTGTTTGTTAATCTACGGACTCCTCTATGAATAATTAACTTCATATGGTAGCAGACCGTGGTTGAATCTGCCGCATTAAGAAAAAGAACTGTGTGATCATCAAAATCGAAACTTCGAACCTTTTCGGAAATGGAGAAGTTCAATGTTCCGCAGCTAACAGGAACGAACTATTTTATTTGGGCGTTGAAAATAAAATCAGCCCTAAGTTTAAAAAGGCTTGACTCTGTTCTCGATGAAGTGAAACCTGAAAATTTGGAAGCTATACAATCCGCGGAATGGGATCAAAGAAATGCTGATGCAGTCGCCTACATCAAACTGTCCCTTTCTGACGAACAGTCGCTACAGTTTGCGCAAGAAGACAACGCAAGACTTTTATGGGAAAAAATAAAAACGACTTTCATCGGCAGAATCGAAGATAGAAAAATTGATGCGAGCAATGAACTTAAAAATTTAGAAATGAAAAATTCGGAAAATGCGAACGATTATATTGCTCGAGCTAAAGGAATCTCCACTAAATGTTTGTCTCTTGGATTAGAAATTTCGGAAAGAGAATTGGTCTACCACACTGTACGAGGCTTAAGGGGCAAATTTTGTAAAATTCGCGAAATATTAAAAACGCAGAGAGAAAAATCTATGGAAGAAATCCTCGAAATTCTACGTGAAGAAGAAATGACATCTTGTGGATCCCGCTCTGAAAGTACCGCCGAAGCATTTTACTCAAGAAAGAATACTAATTCGAATACAAGATTATGTTATATTTGTCGAAGACCAAATCACGTTGCAAAAGATTGTTTTTACAGAAATAATCAAAAAACTGTTCATTCCAACCAAAATAAGAACTCAGGAAAATTTTCTAAAAATCGGAGAAAAGAACAAAATCAAAACAAGAACTCTGTGTTCTCAGCAACTTGTTCTAGTGATAGTGACTCTGTGTGTGATAACATATGGATTTTAGATTCTGGTGCTTCTTGCCATATGGCAAAAGAAAAGGTATGGTTTAATAATATAATACCAGAAAATAAGGACATATACTTAGCAGGTAAAGATTCAAAAATTATTTCTGTTGGACATGGAACCGTTAAAGCTAAAACTAAAAATTTAAAAAATCCTGTTAATTTAACTATAACTGATGTTTGTTTTATTCCAAATCTAAGATATAATTTGCTATCTGTTACTTGTTTGATGAATAAGGGCTGTAAAATTAAAACTACTAATAACTGTGTGCTAATTTTTGATAAAGATGATGAGTTAGTTTGTAAAGCTTTTAAGAATAATAATAGATTAGAACTTTATTTAGAACCTGTATCTGAGAATGAATGTTGTTTTGCCAATCAACATACAAATAATTTTAACATTTGGCATAGTAGGTTGTGTCATTTAAATTCAAAATATATGACAAATATGAAGCAGTATATTGATATTGATGATAGTAACATAAATAATTTTAGTTGTGATGTTTGTGACATAAGTAAAATAACCAGAAAACCTCATCCAAATATTGTTGAAGAGCAAAGCTCTGAAATTCTGGAATTATTACATATTGATTTATGTGGGGCTATCAAACCTGAATCCTTTGGGAGTGCTAAATATTTTATGGTAATTGTGGATGATTTTTCTGGAATGTATTTCACTTATTTTTTAAAAAGTAAAGATGAAGTGTTTGATGTATTTTGTGAATTTAAAAGTAAATATGAAAATTTAACAGGTAAACGTATTAAGAAAGTCAGATCTGATAATGGGTTAGAGTTCGTTAATGCTAAACTAGATAATTATCTTGCAAATTCAGGTATTTTTCATGAAAAGACAGTACCCTATAATAGTGAATCTAACGGTAAAGCAGAAAGATGTAATAGAGTTCTTTTAGAGAGAGCCAGAACCTTATTATTTGAGAGTAACCTACCCTTTAAATTTTGGGCAGAGGCTATTAATTTTAGTACCCGTGTATCGAATGTAACTCCCCGTAAAGGTAAAGATAAATTACCTCTTGAAATTTGGACTGGAAAGAAACCAAAACTAAATTATCTTAAAAAATTTGGTTGTGTAGCCTATTTTCACGTTCCAAAAATAATGAGAAATAAATTTGACATCCCTGGTAAACGTGGAATTATGTTAGGTTATTCTAGGGAAAGAATAGCATATAGAATTTATGATATCGAAAATAGAAGAGTAATTGAAGAAAGATCGGTCAAATTTAACGAAAAGTTAAAAGGTAGTTTGTATCTAGAAAAAAAAGAAAATTCACAAATGTGGGATATTGATTCTTTCGAGAATTTATCTCATAGTCAGATTGAAATTAATAGACAAACAGGAAACGAAATTACCCATACTCAGTTTTCTGACGACGCAGCAGAAACAAAAAATGAATCGTCCAGACCTCCAGTCGCCGATAATCAAAACATTTCTGTTGATTTTGAAACGCGGACCGAAAGAGAGAATGAAAAATCGCGGGAAATAAAGATCTCGGATAATGACCCACATAATTTTCAACCCCGACGATCAGAGAGACTAAAAAATAAACAATTACAAGCTAATTTAACTGAACGTGTACCGGATAATTATGTAGAAGCAAAAAACGGTGTTAATTGGCCTGAATGGCAAATAGCTATGAAAAATGAATTAGATTCGTTGAATAAACACAATACATGGGAAATTATAGAAAGGCCAGAAAAGATTAAATTAGTGAAAAGCAAATGGGTCTATGCTTTAAAAGAAACTGACTCTGGTGAAATAAAATATAAGGCTAGATTAGTCGCTGCTGGGTTTAACCAGATAAAAAATATTGATTTTTCCGAGTCCTATTCTCCAGTTTTCTCAATAGAAATTTTCCGATTATTAATTTCTCTTGCTGCTAAATTAAATTTAATTGTAAAGTTTTTTGATGTAAAGACCGCTTATTTATATAGTGATTTAGAAGAAACAATTTTTATGTCCCCTCCACCAGGTTTTGAAAAAACAATAGGTGATGGAAAAGTATTAAAACTTAAAAAGAGTATTTATGGATTACCTCAGTCTGGTAGGAATTGGTATTTAAAAATAAAATCTGAGTTAGAAAAAATAGGACTTGTTCAATTGGCATCTGACAATTGTGTATTTATAAAAAATGATGGTAAAAATTTATTTATTCTATGTATGTATGTTGATGACTTAGGTATTTTTTGCAACAATGATAAAATGTATGAAGATATTATTTCTAAAATTAAAAATGTATTTGAATTGCATGAAAATAATAACTCTAAATTTTTAGGTATGGAAATTTTAAAACATACTAATGGTATTAGTTTATCACAAACTTCATATATTGAATCATTGCTGATTAAACATGGTCTTGAAGATTGCAAAACAGTGAAAACACCAATTGTTAAGGGTGAGGATAAGAGCTCCTCCTACAAATGAAATGGTTGACATAACAATGTATCAAGAGTTAATAGGTGAATTATTATTTTTATCCAGTAGAACACGTCCAGATATATCTTTTGTAACAACTTATTTGTCACAATTTAATCATAAACCCGAAAAAAGACATTATTTGTTAGCCAAAAGAGTATTGAGATATTTAAAAGGCACTAAAGATAAAAAATTGTTTTATGATAATGAGTTTGGATTTTTAAATGCTAGCTCTGACGCAAGTTGGGGAAACGCAGAAAATGGAAAATCATTTTCTGGGGGATTAATTTTATTGGGTAAATCCTTAGTTTCATGGAAATGTCATAAACAAAGAAGTGTTAGTCTATCTACTTGTGAAGCAGAGTTGTTTGCAATTTCTGAAATTTGTAAAGATATTGTTTGGTTAGTAAATGTATTATCCGAATTGCATTGTAAACAATTTATAAATGATGCTGTAACATTAAGCTCAGATAGCCAAGCAGCTATCCAATGGATCAAATGCACAAGGTCTTCAAATAAATCACGGCATATGAACTTAAGATTTCATTTTGTAAGAGATTTGTTAATAGAAAATGTCATGAAGATAGAATATGTTCGAACAGAACAACTACTAGCTGATTTTCTCACTAAAGCCGTAAGTGAAGATAAAATGTTATACTCTTTGAAGAATATTTCAGTAATTTTTTAATTGTGTAACATTGTAATTTGTATGTATAATTGTATGTGTTATTTTTGTGATTATTGTAATTACATTTATATGTATATGCTAATTTTTTAGAATTGAAAGGAAAAATGTATCCCTCGCAGGAGGGGTATGTTGGAAATGAAGCGAGCGAACATTTTTACATTTATTCTGTTTGGCGCGCCAAGTATTGAGACGGGAGCATGCGCACTGCATATTCATTATTCATTCAAAGTCAGAAAGCGTTGAAGTAGTCTTCTGCTGTGTGCCGTTACGATATGTCTGCTGTGTGCGTGTTCTCGTCTTAAAATGTTTCTACTTTTCTTTTATCTAATCAAGAAATAAATGTTGTTTGTTAATCTACGGACTCCTCTATGAATAATTAACTTCAATATATATATATATATATATATATATATATATATATATATATATATATGATGTATGTATACATGTATGCTTCCCTATTACGTATAGCTTATTTTATTTGAGCAGAAATATTCATAAATGTTTTAATGTTACTTTGTTTTTTGGGAGTGCTACTGTTTATTGTTTAGGGCTAATGAGACAATTAATGTTAATATAATATATATATATATATAGTATATATATATATATATATATATATATATATATATATATATATATATATATATATATATATATATATATATATATATGTGTGTGTGTGTGTGTGTGTGTAGTAACGTATAAATAACACTTTTGATGTATAAGTTTAATGTATTTATATAAACATATATGTGTGTATGTATATGTATATACAGTGGCGTAAGCAGGATTTTTTCAAGAGAGTTGTTCATAATTTTCAAGGGGAGATGGTTCATAATTATAAAAAATAATAGCCCTCATAATTTCTATTAAAATTTTTATTTTTGCCATTTTGTCTGAGTTTAAACCAATAACCCCCCCCTTGCGTACGCCCCTGTATATATATATTATATATATATATATATAATATATATATATATATATATATATGTAATATATCAAAATTATTTAACTTTAATATTTCTTCAAAAACCTCCTCTCTCCCATTGTAATTCATTTAAATCTCATTACCAGCCTCTAAATGATTTAATCCACGAAGTATTTTCCACTTAATATTCCTTTCTGTCATAAAACTATAAACTTTCTGTCTATACAGCAGTTTTCAGGCTGTTGGCGGAACATGGTTTCGCGTTTTGCTGATATTGCATTTAATTCGCTTATTAAGTTGTTTTTTGTTGTGGGAAAATTCTTGTTATCGGCGCTATTGGGTGCACTTGTGTCCGAGAAGAGTGAACTCTGTAGCTTTTGATTGTATATGTCCAGAAGGATAGATGTACGGTGTTGCGACTCTGAAATAAAGTTTTAATTTAGACTTTTGCGTTCTCTCCAATATGAGACCCGACTGCATTCTCATTACTTATAGCTGTTGAGCTTTCTCCTTGTCAAGGAGTTTAAAAAAAAAATGGATTACATATATACATATATATATATATATATATATATATATATATATATATATATATATATATATATATATATATATATATATATATATATATATATATATAGGCACGTATCAGGGGGAGAGCTAGTGGACTTGACCTACGATTTTTTAAAAAAATTATGTAAATTTTTTAAAATGTTGGTTCCTGAGATCTCAACGACACCCCTGAAATCAATCTGTCAACAAATACAGTTTCTTTTTCTTGTATGTCTATGTATCTCTGTATGACTTATACGTGCTGAAAGCAAAACTAAAATGTTTTGAAATGAGATATATTGGAAGTATAGTGTGAACTGAAGTCCTCGTTCAATCCACTTTATCGAATGTTTTTCAAGAAAGATCGTGGCTAACAATGTCCGAATTTCCGACAATTATTGTTTATCTCTACTTTCCCTTCCCATTTATTCCTTTGACAAAAATAGCTTTCTTTTATAGTTTCAAGAAAAAATGAAGGTTCCTCATAAATCTAAAAAGGAACATTACAGTTTTTTTTTGCATGGTAAACGGTAATAAGGTGAAGTCTAATTGGCAAAAGAACCGTTGGGGGAAAATACGACTAAGTAAAACTTCTGAAACGGTGAATTTCATATAAAACTGGGACCACAGAAATAGAATTTCACTAGCGAGAAATTTTCTCAAGTGAGTTTCCCACCATACACATATATTGAATGCATACACACTTTATATATAAAAATATGTGAGTGTGTGAGGATGGAGGGTAATGAGTAGAGATAAAAACACTGTCGTTATAATATTTACATCTCTGTTATGGCTATTTTTCTGAACGCGCTGTATGTTTTCTCTGCGAAGCAGGGCGAAGGTCGTTCTCTTTTCGAAGAATGTGTTCCGATTGTCCTTCCCGTGACATCTCAAGGAAAACAAACAACGTGTCCGTGGCCGGGACGCAACACGTGCCTCTTCGATAGTACATAGTTTTATATAGATGTGTGTGTGTGTGTGAAGTGGAAACTCATTTATAAGGACACCAGGAGGAACGATAAATAAGGATAATAAGTACAAATAAATCATAGATTTCCCAATAGGAGTGGTTTGATTTGATTTGGTTTGTTTTGGAGCGATACGACCTACTGTTTTGCTTACACACGAGGTCTATTGAGATCAGAACCTACTCGGCCATTCCATAGAAGCGAATGTGACACATTGAACTACTTCTGATCACTTTTTCTATAAAAAATATATTTCTTTTGTGTGGTGTGTGAAGCAACTATAAGCCCTAAGGAAGAATTTTGCAAAAAAATAAAGAATTTCCGTTCCTTCTTTACACGCTTAAAAAAATATAAATATGCTGTTACAAGTGGGACTGTCACACCCGTAACAGCATATTTATAATTTATGCAAAATTCTTCCTTAAATGTTATAAGTGCTCCACAAAAAATATATATTTAAATATTATATTATTTATAGAAAAAGTGATAAAAAGTAGTCCAAAGTATCACACCCACTTTTATCGAATGACCGTACTGCTTATAGCAGATTCCGAACGGCTGCGAACATCCATGCCATCAGCAGGATTCGAAACCGCCAACTCTTGTACCGAAGAGCAGCGTTTTGCCATTCGGCCATCCTTCGACCCCCAGCAGGGTTGGTAGTGGCTAAAGAGACAAAGAGAGGGGGGTGTTGACAAATTATCTCTACGTTTTTAAAAAATAATACAGTTAAAATAATATAACATGTTAAGAGAAATAGATAACACGAATTAAAAACTCTCTCTCTTTTTTTTAAGAATAATATAAAAAAAAGTGAAAAAACAGAAAAATGTTATTAAGAAATGTTAATGTGCACAGTTCTTATGTGAATGAGAACATAGATTAACGAATCTTAAAAAATTGCTTATTTTGCTCTTCAAAACAAACGGAAATTTTCGTTTGTTGTTAGCTACAATGTTTGGTTTTGCTCCCAAGTCTCCAGTAGAAGGCGTAGCCGTCAGACTTTAATTATTATTATGGTGTTTATTATTCTAGAAGTTCAAACTGAATTAACTACAAAGTAACGTAACATTCATAAATTTATTTAAGTACATTTTTTCTATTTTTAAATAAATATTATCTTCCAGTTGAAAGGTAACACCTTTCTGTTACATTATTTTTTATGCTAAGTATAAATATTAGTGCCCTACTGCAATTACTATCAACATTGTTTTGGGAGATATCACCCACAGTTTCATTGATCTATTGGCTAGATGATATAAGGTTTATATTCGATGAAAAACGTCTAACTCTCATTCACTGGGGTTTTCAAAACAGATGAAGCATTTTAGAACCTCAAATACAGAGATCATTTGGCCAAAGGTTAATGGTTAGTAAAAAACTTAGTTCTTATCATAAACAATCAAAATGAATAGTAAAGTAAAACGTCAAACTCTTATTCACTGATGTTTTTAGAGCAGATGAAGCATTTTAGAATACAGAACTCATTTGGCCAAAGGTTAATGGTTAGTAAAAAACTTAGTTCTTATCATAAACAATCAAAATGAATAGTAAAGTAAAACGTCAAACTCTTATTCACTGATGTTTTTAGAGCAGATGAAGCATTTTAGAATACAGAACTCATTTGGCCAAAGGTTAATGGTTAGTAAAAAACTTAGTTCTTATCATAAACAATCAAAATGAATAGTAAAGTAAAACGTCTAACTCTTATTCACTGATGTTTTTAGAGCAGATGAAGCATTTTAAAATACAGAACTCATTTGGCCTCAGGTTAATGGTTTGTAAAAAACTTAGTTCTTATCATAAACAATCAAAATGAATAGTAAAGTAAAACAGTTACAACATTAAAAATATTGAATTTTCCCATAGAAAGTACCTACAACTGCTCTTTTTGATCATAATCAACTGGTTTATGGATCTCGAAACATATTAATTTGAACAGGATTTTACTTTATTTGTCATCATTCCCTCTTCACCCAGCCTTCGTAGTCACCCCGTGTAGATTTTATTCTATTTATGTAAGAAACCATTTAGTAAGAAAGAGAAAGTAAGTATATTTAAAATTTATATTATTATGTACGAAGTGAAGCAGGAGTCAATTTTCTAAGCAAGGTTTTCTAAGTCGATGTAAACATGTCAGTTTCTTCGGTATTATAAATGTGTCTGAGGTCATAATTATGTAAATGTTTGGTAGAACATTTTCTCCCCAATTTTAATACTTGTCGATTGGCCTCATACATCCCTTGCCTTGCTTTCAATTTTTGAAACTTAATCTTCCGGGAGCTTTGAAAACTCCAGTAATGTTGTCTCGCAAAGTCAAGTGTATTCTCTCATAGGTATCTAACGTAATAGAGCGATTTGATGCAACGTCATGAACGGCTTTAATGCCCTTTCTATTTATTTTTAAGTTTACGATAGCCAATAAGCAACCAATAATCTGTCCTTCCGTTTGAAATTAAATTCAGATTCGTCATAAGTTGAGATGTTCACTGCTGCTTGAAATCGCCCTATAGGTATCGAATATAACGTACATAGGTATTGAACATTCCTTCATATAAGTGAATGTTTCATACAACCGAATATTCGTATAAGGGAATGCTTAACATAACTGAATATGCATCTAAATAAATAATTTATTACCTAGGCTTTATGAGTTTTTCACCAAGAAAGAGAAATAGTTAGCATAACTGAATATTTCGTATAAGTAAGTTTCGTATAAATATCAATCTCATAAAATCAGTTCAATAATTGAAACGGAATCCGCTCGCTTTTGTTGAAATCAGAAGAATAATGCCTTTTCCAAATCTTCAAACAGGCCATCTCGTCGCCGAGCTTTATTAACGCTGATTGGTCCATTCTTCATAAAAGAGGACTTTTTACAGGGGTGGGGGTTGACAGTGAGGAAAGAAAATTACTGGAAATGCCTTCGAGTCACTCCATTTGTAAACGGGTACTACTTCTTAAAAAAGCCTTTGGAGCGAGGAAACTGTTGGGGAGAGGAATAAAATTATGTTTAAAATCGTACATAGATATCGAACATTCCTTCGTATAAGTGAATGTTTCATACAACCGAATATTTGTATAAGGGAATGATTAGGATAGCTGAATATTCATCTAAATAAATAATTTATTACCTAGGTTTTACGGGTTTTTCGCCGAGAACGAGAAATACTTAGCTTAACTGAATATTTCGTATAAGTAAGTTTCGTATAAATATGAATATCCTCTGTGTATATATATAAATATATATGTATGTGTATGTGTGTATGTGTAATGAGTAATTTGTCCCATCACAAAATGAAGAAAATTTGCAGTCGTAGCTTGAATCGTAGCCGAGAGGAAAAATACAAAGAAACAAAAGAAAATTGAGAATCAAAATGAATAGTTTATTGAGGCAACTTGTCTCATAAACTTTTGCCTGAAAAACAAATACATTTCGATTTTATAGTTGTATAGGACAACCAGAATTTTGTGACGTAGTTTAAGCGGCACGAATTATTTAAAGCACTTATGCAAGAGGAAGTTTGGCGGTTCGAATCCCCGAATTAATAGGAAAAACAAAGATATTCACCAAGGTTGCCAGAAAGGGTTAGAATCGTCAAAATATTATTTTAAGATAGACATAATTACGTTGGTTAATTTTTAGGTTAAAAATATCCTTACGCACACACACATATATATGCGTCAGGTTAGAAATTAAAATTTTAATTAATAAAAAAAGAAAGTTAACTCTTTAATTGGAAGAATATGGGAGTAAAAGCAGAGCGGGAGTAAGAGCAGAGCGTACTAAGTTCTAGGAGAGAACAGGTAAAATGTTGTGAGCTGGTGATCTGCTGGAGTGAATCTCTTATTGAAAACAAACTGTTTAATGTAACTTTGATATTCGAATAAAACTGAAACGTCTGAAATGGATATTTTTCTCATTTCTTTAACAGAATATGAGCCTGACATATATAAACATTCCAATCAGCCCATAACAGTTTTTTATTTATAACATGCTGCTATAAACTGCTATTCCAAATGTTTTCGAACTCAGAACAAGACTATATACGTGTGCATAAATGTGTACTAACTGCCAAAATCGTAAAAATGTTGCATTTGTGAGCAAAATATGTGTAAGAAAACTTTTATTCGCCTCAATTTTATATGTATGTATGTTATACGACTCAGTAACACTTTCTGTAAATCAAAAAGTAGACTAGAACAAATTAGACTTGCCAATTAGAAACGTGAGGTACGTATCTTGAAAATGTGACGTCTCATCCTGGTAAATCATGTTGTGTACGAATATCGTCAAAATTGCGTACAAATACGACATACAGACAAATCTGCAAGGGGATTAAACCCGTATCGAGCATGTGCTCCGTCACTACAAAGAGGTGATACCCATTTTCAACAGTCTGTCCAAAAAAACCACTCAATCGATGACTGAATGAGACACTACCTTGAAAAACAAAGAGTCAGAATTTTTATTCATCTCAGGCACTATCGAAGGTCATTATTCGAGATTTGTCAACACCGCAGGTTTCACTGAATCCGTGTTTTTACTATCAACGTTTTTGAGCAATTTTCTGTTGGCCGTAAGCAGTTTTGTTGTTTGCTTTATGACACTTTTGAAAATAACGCTTTATAATGAAATATATATATATATATTTTTAATAAATAAATAAATAGGACCTAATATTTTAATCAAAACGTGTCCCACATGTTTCAAACATCGGGTTCACCCGATGTAATTCTTTGGGTTTTAGCGTCCTGCAATAGAATGTGAGTGGTTTGCCCCAGGCTAACATCTGACCATGACAATCTATATTGAAAAGATCAGGCAGACTTCCTTGCCAAAAGGGATGCAACGCTGATTTACAGTATTACACGAGACACTTCTTTCCTTACCACTAAACTATGTATTAAACAAATTTTGAAGTCAACGCACCAGAATGTACTCTTTTCTAAAACTACTGCCCGTCTATATCGATTTGCTATTCTCTCCGAGGCTACCTGCTCCCTGTGTAATAACTAAATTAGTCAAATCTGATCCAAGCTTGCGCCCATACAGAGGATTAAACTGAATACCAGACAGTCACGACAGCGATCCCAAGCGGCTACCACAGTGCTTCTGACTACAATGTGATTGTTGCTGTCATTAATTTTTTTGTCTAGTTTTTATTCTTGTTCAGGGTCCCATCCATTGGAAATAATAATAAAAAAAAGATGTTTGAAACATCGTATTTAGTTAATCCTCATACAGTGCTTAGCATGTCATAAATTCTCATTCCCACTAAATGTGAACTTCATCCGAAATATTAAACAATAATTTGCTTATTCCTTTGCAACAATTTTTTAAATGCACCTTATAAAGATTAATTACATCAATTAATCTAATTAACACAATTTTTTATTTTCGGCATAATACAGGTATGTTAAGATTGGGCATTTTTACCTATCTATATTTTAAAAGGAACTAATAAGAAATTGATATTGATACTACAATATATGGCCAATGATGACCGGTCACTTGCGATTTTAGACGATTCGTTGAATGTCTAGAAAATTTTGGTTTGGTTTGGTTTTGGAGCACTACGGTCTATTTTTTGCAACACGAGGGCTAATGAGACCGGGACCTACTGCTTAAAGCCGATTCCGAACGGCTACGAACACCCATGCCACAGTGGGACTCGAACCCACGAACTCCGGTTCCGAAGGCCAGCACCCTAACCATTCGGCCATCGTTCGGCGAATATCTAGGGAAAAAAAATCTAGAAAGAAATACATAATGAATATATTCTATATATCCTAAAAACTTTAACAACAAATTATAAGAAAAACATATATATATATATATATATATATATATATATATATATATATATATATATATATATATATATATATATATATATATATATATATATATATATATATATATATATATATATATGCCCTCAATTGCTCTTTATATCTGTGTGAGTACTTATATAGTTGAATGACTAGAAAACCGGCTATTTTGTTTCTTTGACTGGCCGATGTTCTCCGTTCCAGCTAACATGGAAACTCAGAATGCCAAGCTGAGCGATCGCATGTTGGGTCTACTTTCCAAAGAAAGGACGAGCGACGTGGAATTCCTAGTGGGCGAGGACGATCCCCCTGAAAGCCACCGTTGCCACCGGGCGATCCTGGCATCTGGCAGTGCCGTCTTCGAGGCCATGTTCTTCGGAGACGTCCCACAATCGTCACCAGTCCGGCTGCCGGACGTCACACCTAGGGCCTTTCACATCCTTATACAGCAAGTAACACTATAGTTGCCTCTATTTTTCTCTGCCACTGTCACAAACGGTAGTTATACGGTATCTCAGTCGGTAACGGCAATGATCTCGTAGCTAAAAGGTTGCGGGTTCGGAACCCGAGCCGGCCTAAGGTCCGCCGTGTGCGTCAAAGGTGACTGGGGCACGTAAAATATGTTCATAGTCACAATGTCCTTCAAGTTCTCAATACCTCTAGGGGTGGCAGGCCAAGTCTATGGGTCTTCTGCTTGGTCCCTTCTTCAAAATTACGAGGACCTACCTGAGAATAAGTCGTACTTTCCCCTTTGTGGTGCTCGTTATAAAAACGAAAGGCGCACCCCTTTGCCTTTAAAAGAGTAGCATCCGGCTCAATCATGCTTGGTTTCACCAAGTAGCATAAGTCATCAACAGCAACAATAAACGGTACTTTCATGCGGTATGATTCGTTTGTTTTGTCATTCCCCCTGACTATGCACTTTACGAGTATGTATGTCCTTATTTCAGCAGAGAAAATACACAGTAGTTGAGAAGTTTCCTTATAAAGGGTACTGCATCAAATCTCAATAAAATGCATAAATCAGAGTTCCGTAGTATGCAAGGTGGAACATCAACATCTCATTTCTGAATTTTCCTGTTACTTCCTCTTCCAAAAAGGCTTTGTGATTGTGGCAGTGTTGAATAAAGTTAAGTAGGTGAGCCTAAGCCATGAAACACTTTCTATCAGTAAAATATTTAAGATTGCTTGTTTTTCTTTTAAAAATATCATTGAGAATACTTTTACCTACAAACCACATTCAATGAAACATCTTCTCCTTTGCAGATATCTGTATTCGGACTCAGTCCTCATCGAGGACACCGGTGACGCTTTCGAAGCCGCCTATGTGGCTCAGAAGTATCTGGTGCGAAGCCTATTTGAGGCTTGCGAGGACTTTCTGCTCCAAAACCTTAAACTGGATACCGATGACGTGGTGGATGTCCTCGAGGAAGCTTCCTTTCTGCAAATGAGGAGGCTTGCTGACCGCTGCTTAAGATACGTGTCCAGGAACGCCAATAAGGTGAGGACAAATTTTTGCGAGCATATGTCTGTACAAATGAGTATATATGTTCATGTACTTATCGTAACACACTATAACAGTATATTGTGTATGATTTATAAGAGTATATTATGTATGAGTACATTTTTCTTACCAATTACACACACATACGCCTTCCCATTTTGATCATTGTAGATACTGTCTTCGGAATCGTTGTTGACAGCCTCTCTGTCCACCTTGGTGTCTGTCCTGAGACTGGACGTGCTGTGCGTCGACTCGGAAGGGGAGGTGGTGGAAGCGGTGTGGCGTTGGGGGAAGGAGCATTGCCAGAAAACCGGACTCGGGCCCTCGGCCGAGAATGTGAGGCGTGCCACCCGCGACTTGCTTCGGCACGTCCGCTTCTTGGCCCTACCTCTGCCCCAGCTGACGGATATCCTAGAGCGATGCCCTCTACTCGACACCGACCGAGAGATTGCGCTCTTATGGAACCTCGCCATGCCACGGACCGAAAAATTTAAGCTCCAGTTTCCTTCAGATATATGTACAGACTCTAGGACCAGGTAAGTTCCGGATTTCGTTGGACTGTCACCAAACTTGTGTTTACGTATCGCGTGTCCCAGTTCTTTGACTATTTTGCCTCCTTTCTTATACACAACTATCTCATAAGCCCAAACATACGTCTCACACAATTAAACAAACCGCAGAAGTTAAGTATCTTATAACATACAAACATAGCCTATATTAAAGAATTCTTATTCTTGAAAAATACCTTTTGGCAGAGTAGGCTTAATGAATTACAATGACACATGATTTACGAAAAAGAGAATATTAAGTTTATTTAAAATAACTAATAAATTACAGTGGATTGTGCAGGACGTCAAGTTTAACAACAAACTATAACAGAAGGCACATTTTCTCTCTGTGGCGTAATATGCTTCCTGTGATAAAATTATAGAGATCCATCTGCATAATATGCAAAATATTCTTACAATCTGTAAATGAAGCAAGCACGATTCGTCCTTTCAATTATATTCAGCTAACGTAACATAACTATTATGCATGCTAGGTAGAAATTATTCCCAATCGCATTTTGTATGAGGGATTGAGGCGTTAAAGATTGTTCTTCTACGGTGAATTTATTTAGATAGGCTGCTCTCCATAAATATCAAAAAGTGAGATAGTGGGAAAACAGGCTCCATTTCCGGTTAAGTCTCTTTCTAGAAAGTAAGTTCTGGATGACTTACTTTTAAGGTAACAACCATGACTGATAAAAAAAATTACTGAGGTTAAGTATGAATGCATAGCAGTTTTATATAAACGTATGTTTTCAGTTAATTTCATATTTTCTCACCCTTTGCTTAGGAACAATTACTTTGAACAACATCTGAAAGCACCTGATACTGATATACAGACACATATATATGTTTGTGTGATTAAGGGCCTGTCTCACCAAAGTCGTTTAAAAGCTAACCGCGATTAACCCATGGAGCCAACCAATGGTAGGACGCAATTCTCCGTTTAAACAGAGATTAATCGTGGTTAACGGCTTTAGTGAGACCGCCCTAAATTTAATCACATGTTCTGTGAGAATAGAATTGATTAATCATTCCAAATTATGGAAAGGTTTTCTTTTAAGACAACGTAAGTTCTATTAGTACCATTTGGGACAATAGGCGGAACTGTTCTAATCCAGCTTCTTTTTTCTTTTCTTTTAACCTTTCACATATTCCTAACCAGGTCCAGTAGCGACAGCAGCAAGATCCAATTTCCCGGTCAGTACGGTTACGATGGCAGCATGACGTCGTTTCTCATAGAAAAGCAGCGGGTAAAGGTCGAAATAACTGTGACCGGATCACCAGTGACCGTGATCGGCGTGGTGGTCGCTTACAAGCCCATACCGTGTTACTCCCGTTGCGATCGGTCTCTGGATGTCGAAATCTCGACCATGCACGGCCAATCATGTGCCAAGTCCTGCTTCAAAGCTGATGAGGCTGGTAAGGAAGAAATCTTGCGAAATCTGCTGTTCAACGACTACGTTGTGATCGAGGATAAACAGGTGGTTTTGTTGACGGTCACCGTGTCCGGGGAAGGTGTCCGTCTGATACAGTGTGCCGAAGAATCATTGCACTACGATCTGGGGAAATCGGAGGTGTCAGTCAAGTTCGATAAAGATGAGGACAAGGGTTCAAGTAGACGACTGCTTCCCGTAAAGGAACTCATGCTCGTGTAAGGATATTATTCAGCGCATCTTGAAAGGATCGCAGCCACTACTCCCGGCTTCAATGAAATTGCATGAGCAATTGTCTGCGCCACACCACGACAATCCCACGGAACAAGAGAAGATTGATCCTATTTTGTCTTTTCTGTGATTAACCGGATGTTCAAGCTACAGCAGCTGAAGAGCCTACCCCTTGAATCAGCCATACCCCTTGAGCGCTGATTTCACCAAATTTTCAACGACGTCGATGCATTTCGTGATTCTATAGAATAGGTGTCGCGAATAAAGTTTTGGATGTGCAGATGAAATGGCATCCTTTTAAATCACGAATTCATGTACACACAAGGAATTACAACAATCGAAAGAACAACCGTATCACTCAGTGAAATTATGATCTCAGCCTGCTGCTTTTGATTGATAACAAATGTTGTACCTGTTGCCACTAATAAAAGATAAATTTTCATCTGAATATATTACCTTAAACTCAAGTTATTTTGTACCATCCTGTAACCCACGATGAAATGTTACCCTTTTTGGATGCAATGTCGAGTAGTGTCAAAGTTACTTTTTTCATTGAAACATCTGGAGAATTTTTGGTTCATCATTGTTTAGCAAAACTTATCTCAAAATGTCTTACTTTATATTATTCATCAATAACAAGTTTTGTACAATGATAGCGCTAAAATTGATATGCAGCTTTTGCTTATCAATTAAATACAAATGCTTTCTCCAAAACCTTAAAGACTCATTTTATTTAATCAATATCCATGGATATATTCGTGTATGTATACTTTTTATAAAGAAATTAAAAAAAAAGTATATATTTGTAAATACCTCTTGTGTTGTGTGTATGCTTGTTAAATTATATGTATTCGTATGTATTCTTATAAAGTTCATACAATTCGTTAGTCCGTGCATACAATTGTTTATATACGTGTAGGTGAGTGCACACACTTACAATGGCTACACGGTTATTCGATGATGAATACTTGAAATTCTTAATGTTCTATGAAATGACTTTCAACGAACTATTTCTTTTTCATGGTAAACACAACAAGAAATGTTTTTGAAATTTGTATTTAAGTTAAACCTTTTATCAAATCTTCTAAATTCTGCTACTTGAAGTGGAAAAGTTTTTAAAATGTGTATCTAACAACATAGATTGCTAACATATTTAAGATCATGAAAAAGCTAGGATTCATTAAATGAAGGATCTCCTTATGCAATATCAAATATAATGTGTGTAGCTGCTATACCAGCAAAGAAGAACTGGACTGCTATAGAGTTTTGTTCTCAAAGAAAATGTCAGGTAATTGAAATTTTAAGCGTAAAGCTTCCAAATTAATAGACAAAGTTAATTTTTCTAAAATTTGTTACAATCATAGAGGTTTGTAAGGACTGCAATCATAGAGATAAACTTTACCTTTTGCCAGGTATATTCTTATCAGTTATGATTATAATCTATGGTGATTCTCAAAATGTGATAATTTCTTCATAACCATCATTTGGAAATAAAATAGATAAAACTACCGTCGACAACTATTGATTACGGATAACAGTAAAAATTAAATATGAAATCTTAAAGAGAATCGAATTCGGTTTACTATTGTCTTTCTTATGACCTACCATTGCTTGACTTTTTACAAATTTGTTATATACAGTCTACCAAAAAACTAACAATCATCGAATAAATTTAAAAACTCGTTAAAAAAATTTAATTTGTTGATCTTATTTTGAAAAAGCATTTGGAATTTTATTGACAATTTTGATGATGCTTAAATTCTAAATTTTATTCTTTATTAATTAAATTGAAGAAGCTTAGTGATTGTATAAAATTTAAAAACATATTTAAAGAAAACGTTGCACAGAAAAACACGTCTCTAAAGAAAATAAATTTTACAGAAAAACATATATCTTACGAAACAAAACATTCTTAAAAATAAACATATCTACAAAAAAAATCCTCTAAAGAAAAACACGCTTTAAAAACACTCTGGCTCAGATTCTAAAGTTCCTATACAGGTAAATTTTACAGAAAAACATATTTTTTAATCACTCTACAGAAAAATATGTTTTCACTAAAAAAAATATTTACCCTAAAAAAAATCATTTACACTAAAATATTTTCTAAAAAATATTTTTACACATTCTAGTTCAAATTATAAAATAGGTTAATTTTATAGCATAAAACGACAATTTTTCTAGTGATTATTTGAAGTAAATTAAAATTATCTTGATATTTAAATTTATTTCTAATAATTCATCCCTAGAGGAAATAATACTTTTAGAAAACACTAGATGGCAGCAGTAATCATACAAATATTCTTTTAATCATTCGTTTTTTTAACACCGTTGATATTTTTTGTTACCAATACTGTCTGATTGAAAGTAGCATTGCTTAAAAAAGTTATTAATTACTATCTAATGCTTAAATTTAGATTACATGAAAGGACGCTTTCAACAATCAGGTAGTACGAATTTTAGTTTAAAATAGTACTCGATTTAAATAATGTTTATACTTTTATGGATAGAAAAAAAATTATTTAACTTTTTATATTTAACGAAATTATAGTTTTCTTTAAAATATTTTCTGTAATTTCATTTTATATTTAGGATTTTCAAATCATCGGGAGTACTGAGACGGTTCTTTTTCCATTCGTTTCCAAGACAACAGCGAACCCTTTTTACCAGCCACTGAGTGATCGCTAATAAGTGACTATTTATTTTGGTTATTTTGTATAAAGATTTTATTTTCTATTTCTTCCAAAAATTATCAGTTTCTAGTCAATAAAATCTTGCGCTTTAATCATCGTATAGACATGTTTCAAATATTAATTACTTTGAATCAGTCTTTAGTATGCTAAAATAAATTTTGCTTCAGTAAATTCGCTTTGGGAACTTTCTGTCGTATTAATAATGTTTGGTAAAATGTCTGCGAGTTTCCAAATTAAAATGGCACAGAGTTAAAACTGATCTAAACCGGATATTCAACTAATTCTAACCGGCAGTAGCGAAACTCAATTTCTAACAACCAAAATAAATGTGACTGAAGATAACAAGACAAAAATGTTTTATTTAGGGTGAAAATATACACTTTTCTATGCGTATTCATGAATGAGAAGTTTCTGGTTACTTTCCGCTATAGAAATCTTGTGGTGAAGAGTTAGATTTAATTGGTATGTTGCACTTTTCTTCAGCAAGTTTAAGAGCCTGCAGATGCAAAGCCGTCTTAAGACCCCAAGCCAGACACAAAATCCTTTCCCGGCTGCTGACGTCACACCTCGGGGCTCAAAAGTGGTTACAATATCTGAACCACAGACTAGATACACTCAGACAGTCAACTCCCATAGGCAATAGCGATACGCTTCTGTAACATGGGACTCGCATAGAAAGTAGCGCCCTCGGTGTCAGACCATCGGAACTAAAGCATGGTTACCTGATAATTATGTTTATCGCTCTTTTGGCGACTTTTTCTTAATAATTTGAAAAAAAAAATTTTGGCGTGGGGGTGCTTTTATACCTTTTTTTTTTATTTTAGAAATTAAGCTATCAAAAACAAAACCAATCATAATTGCTTTTCTAGAATACTTTTATGTAGCTCTGTGTTAAATCTCTAATATACTTTATATAGTTAGCTTATATAGAATATATTTAATACAAATTTATCAGTTTATAATTAATTCACAAATGTGTATTCTTTAGTATTCTAATTTCTTTGATTAATTATGTTTATCTAATATTGACACTATTTGTACAGAGATTGAATATCAATTATGAAATTTACCCTTTTAATTGATCTTTAAACATTGCACTTTTCTATAAATTGAAATATTTCTGAGAATATTCTGTGTATTGTTTAAAAGCTTACTGCTTTTACATCAAAATAACTATATGGCATTATTTTGCTATTTTTATTTGCTATCAGATAATATAAAAATTCAAATAAAAAATGGTGTTTTTTTTTTATTAAGAAAACAAAAATTGAATACATTTTTTTATTGCAATAATAATAATATTTAAAAAAGTACAAAATTGATTATTATATCCACAAAATTTCATAAGTTCTCTTCATTCTTTCTACTGAATCTAAAACAAAGAAAATACAGATATAAATTTTAATAAATATAAAATTGCAGTATTAACACAAAAATTTCATTAAAATTATTTCATCTCCAATTCTGGATTAGATAAATTGCACAAAAACTTTATGCTTTATTATTTACCCCCTTTTTATGCATATAAATTCAAGTTTAATAAGTTTTTTTAGAGATGAAATATTACTAACAGAGTTTTTATTACATGTATAAATATAATTGCTATCTAGTTTTTCAATAGACATAAGAGGATTAATGACTCCTTGATAAATGAATCATTAATCCTCAATGCTTCTATTAAATCATAGAGTAAAAGGAACTTTAAATGCTAATTAGTTTAAAAGTCTAAAGCACATCCATGAACTAGAGTAAAACTGAGGTAGGCTATTCTTAGCTGACAAATAAATTCTTTAAAATGGTTTCTTATTTTACTGATACCAGTGATAGAGCCAGAATTTATTTGCATGGAGGGTTCAAAAGTCTTAATCTAAAGTACAGTGAACAATCAATTTCATAAAAAAAAAGTGATTTCATTACATACACACATACAAAATACATACATATATACATCTTACATTCATAGGTTTGCTTGCATACATAAATATACTATAAAAAAGATCAGTAATGCTGTATATAATTTCATTTTACTTGAAAAATATCTTTTAAATTATGCTGTAAGTTTTTAATATTGAATTTGTTTAAATTTGCCTCGTAAATATTGAAGTATATTTAATTTATGCTCCTCAACATACAAGCCAAATTTAAACTAATTTCATTAATAACTTGAAAAATTAAAAGTACATTGAGAAAGAAAAGTCCACAGATTTTTCTCTTTATATTGCTAATTAATCTAGAAATATACAACATATCAAGTTATGTATTAAAACATATACTTATACACTTCATTAATTCCCATTCAAGTTTAAGAAATTTCATTCAAGTATGACTACAAATTCAGTTTGAAATTATAGATGATTGTTGTCCTGCTGAATAATTGGTTTCATAAATTTTCTTTCCTTGTATTTGTTATTCCATTAAATTATATTCCCACAAATAAAATGATTTAATTAATACAATACTTTAATTCAGTTATTACATACTATTAATCATAAAAACTTAATTAACTACTGATCTTGAATAAAAAATATTTACTAAGTTATAAAGCAGAAATACATTTATATTTACCTTCATGATTTTCCATTTCATTGTTCTTTATGATCACAACAGCCCTTTGCAGGCCTTAGCTGCCTAAGTATGTACTCTTTCCAGCATTTAGTATCTACAGCTTCCAATTTCACTTCGAATCTATTCTTTTGACACCTAGGTATTATAATGAGATTTTTGTTGATATTGCATTGTACAAGAAAAGAATTTAATTACACCAAACTTTTTTAAAGTTTCACAACTTATACTTGAATATGTTACTACACATACATGATAAACAACTGAAATATTAAGGCAATTATTTTTAGTCATTCAATGTTTAAAAAAATAATGTTACAATATATATGTATGTATATATATAAATAATTATATACATACATACATGTACGAAGTTAATTATATTGGTATACAGTAATGAAACTAAAGACTTTTACTAATTACTGAAATAAAACTGATCTAAAAATATTTTAGCTTGCCATTAAAGAATATTGTAGAATAAAAATTATTTTCCATTGGTGAGCAAGTTCTCACGATAAAACCCCAATTTTAGAATTAGTGTATATTATTTGTTATTTACCAAAATTGGTGTCAGAGAGTACAAAATAATGCATCAATTTTTAGAAACAATGTATTACGGCTGGTTAACTTTAACATTAGTCACATACATGGATGATGAAATACTGATTCTGAATATTAACTTGCACAGAGTAAAAAATAAACTAACTCAATGTCTCTGAAGCTAAGGACCATAAAATAAATTACATAAATAAGTATTTTAACCATAAATAAATTATTTTACTGGTCAGGTGATTTATTTATATTATCCAGGTGAATTATAGCAAATATGATTCATCCGTTTTCTGTGAAAGGTATGTTTGAATGTATATAAAGGGCAAGATTAATATAACAGAAAAAAATGTATACTTTAAAAATTTATATTTGAAAATAACTGGGCTGATATAGATGAAAAACACTTAATTTAAATACTTGCAGAGAATGGAATTGCCAATAGCACTTTGTACATAAATCATTCACATTAAAAAAATCTACTTTATTATAAATATTTTATGCCACATATTACACAGAAATAATTTTAAGTGTAAAATTTTTTTTATAAAAATGCCATAGAATTTTTTAAGTTTTAGCTTGGTATAAAAATTTATTAAATGTGAATTTTAAACTGCTTACCTCTGAAGATTTAAAGATCATACATTTCTTCTATATAATTTAATCCAAATAACACAGATCCAACAGCTGAAAATATTAAAAGAAACAAATAGAAAGAGCATAAAAAAGTTTATAAATCCCTTTCCCCTGTATTACAACCCTAATAAACTACTTCATAAAACAGCTAAAAGAAAACAAATCATTTAAATTTAAATAAATTAGCGGTAAGAATAATAAAATATAAAAACTCAAATTAAAATGTACGTTTGACAGATATACATCCGATAAACAGAAATTAATAAAATTTTTCTAATATTTACAAACAAAAATGTTATGAAAAAAATCAGTTATTAGCAAAACACAGATACAAAAAATAACAACAAAATGTATAATTTTAAGAAATTTTAAAATATCCGTTAGAACATTTGCTAACAAAAGTAATGAAATTTTGTTGATTTTTCAAATAAAAAGACTAGAAAATTAAAAAGGAATACCAGTTTTTTGCAAACCATGTAAATAATATTCGCAATAAAGTGGTAATAATTCAAACCGTTAAATTCGGTTGACTGGATTTAAATATTGGCCGAAGGTCTTAATTAATATTTATAGGAATTATTTTTCAAACAAAAATGCTATAAAAAAAGGGTACTTATTAGCAAAGCATGCAAATACAGTAGTAAAATGTAGCAGAAAAAGTAATTTTAAAATATCCGTTAGAACATTCGCAAACAAAAAGAAATGAAATTCTTCAGCTTTTTAAAACAAAAATGCTGGAAAATAAAAAAAGGTCAGTTAATAGTTAACATGTAAATAACATTCACAATAAAGTGTTAATATAAGTAATTCAAATCCTTACTTTCGGTTGATTTTATTAATGTACAAAGCACAATCGCTTTCAGTCTCAAAATTTTCCAAGTCCAAAACGACAACAGGGAAAGATTTCTGGTAACCGTTTAGAATCGCCAACGGATTAGGGCATTCAATGTAAGATCACAGACTACATAGCAGCAGACCATCGCCAAGGTCCCAGACCACTGCCAAAGCGCCAATTAGTTCAGATGGTCTGACACCGAGGGCGCGCAAATCTAGGCCGAAGTTGGTTGTCTTTTCGGTTTAGTCTATGGTGGCTACAATATCGCAATATTTCATAGTTGCCATTTCTAAAATGAAAATTTATTTGTTCCCTGTATATCACTTGCCAATATTTTTTATCTCTAGTGTAGTTGAGTTTTAGATAACAAAACCTATAACCATATGTTAGTTTTTATTTAATAAATGGCAACTGCGAAATAAAAACAAATTTGATAGAACATGGCAATTTTTAATTACTGAAAATAAAAATCTCGCCAAGAAAATAAAATAGAAAAAAAAAGGTGATTTCATAAACAAAAGTGAGTTTAGCGTTTAGCAGATAAGAGAATAGTCTTATATATATATATATATATATATATATATATATATATATATATATATATATATATACATATATATATATATAATGCCATCATATATTTATATACTTACAGTTGAATTTAAATAACATAGATACATACCAAATATCTGTATACCAAATATCTGGCGATAATAATGCCAACAATGAATAACGCTGCCATATTTAGACGCCAACTCAACAATGGAAAGCTCGTGTCGCAAAATTAAACTGCCATTTTGTTTGGTTTTTCGTTAATATCTTTCGAACTAATTGGTATATCGGAACATGATTGGGCGAAATAACATCCCTGAATCTCACAGTCAGATTTTAATCTGGGAATTCAAGATGTATTAGTGTGGAATATGTTCATTTGGCGGTATCAAGGATTTCTGTCCAAAGAAGTTGCTCTATGACTTATCGGGTAGATTTGTTTAAAAAAAAACATAAAAATGAAAACTGTCCTTAATATCTATAAATAAAAATAACAAAATATATGTTTACAAGCTAACGATTAAATCTGCATCGAATTTGTGTCTTATATTAAATTTGCTCAAAACTGTATAGTAAAATATAAGTTTAACCCTAAACTGTATTACTACTGCACGTTGATTATCAACGTTAATATACCTTGCCAAATTACGTGATAGAATAAGGAGCAGAGGTTTTGACAGCAAAAGTGCTAATTTTGTTCATAGTAATAAATGTTTTCTAAAATTAATGCAATTTATGACAAACAACATAGTTTAGTATGAAAGAGATACACACATTCATATTGTCAAATATATGAATATGAAGATAACTATATAAAATGATAGGTTTTTATTTACCCATGAGAGTCACTGAAATTTGTACTTTTTGTTGTTAGAATACTGTTGATAAACATTTCATTGCAACTTAAAAATTAACCAAGAATTAAATTTAAAATTAGTTCTCATATAAAAATGCTATAATTTGCGTCGCATAGAAATGAAAGTGAATCACTTTATATCTCAATTTCCAGATCAAATCGAATTGATACTACGCAGACGATTATAAAATAAGAAATGAATAAATGAAATATTTAAAGGAATGACGTCATAATGATAGAAAAATATCATTTTCCCCTATGTATTATGTAATAAATTAAAAATTTTAATCTTCTCCTTTTAACCGAGGAAACCTGTGTTTAAAACAATTACTTGGGATGACGTCACATTGCTAGAAATAATGCTTCTTTCACTTAGTTATCACGCGATAAATTAAAAATTTAATCGTTTGCTTTTAATCTAATTATAAATAGATGTTAGTGCAGTCTCAAAATTGGATAAATAAAAATGGCGCAATTGAATCGACAATGAAAGAAAAATACCTGATAAAATGAACTAAGCACATAAGGTCAAAAGCCGAGACAGTTATATTACTTTGAATGTGTTATCATAAGAATGAAGTTACTTAAATGATTTCAATTTTTATAACACTTAATTAAAAGAAATATACCGAAAGTTGCCAAGGTTATTTAAGAATAGGTGAAGTACAGAGTGAAGTCTTAAAATTGGATAAATAAAAATGGCGCAATTGAATTCAAAATGAAAGAAATATACCAAATGAACATTGATAAAACGAAATAAGTATATAAGGCTAAAACACCGAGAACAATTATATTATTTGAAATCACATTTTAAACTTTAATCAAAAGTGGTTACAATATCTCAACATTTCATAGTTGCCATTTCTAAAATGAAAACTTATATGTTCCCCGTATATCACTTGAAAATTTTTTTTCTCTAGTGTAGTTGAGTTTTAGATAACAAAACCTATAACCATACGTTAGTTTTTATTTAAAAAATGGCATCTGCGAAATAAAAACAAATCTGATAGAACATGGCAAGTTTTTAATTACTGAAAATAAAATCTCGCCAAGCAAATAAAATAGAAAAAAAAAAGATTTCACAAACTTGAGTTTAGCATTTAGCAGATAAGAAAATAGTCTTTTTTTTATATTTATATAATTTTTTTTTTAATTTATCTATACTTCATACCGAAAAATACTCTATACATATTAATCAGTAAGGTTAATATCCAATAATGGGTTTAACCATTGAGGCTGAAAGAGATTTTAATATAGACAGTTTTGCCGGTATCAAAGAACTATTAAACATATACACACCAAAGCTATAATATGTGTGTGCGTGTTTGTATGTTTATATATACCCTTATAAAATAAAAGAAAATTATTGGGTAGTTTCTAAAGAATTTATAAGTAAAAGTGTTATTTTAAAATGAGATTTTTTTTTTAATATTAAGATGAATCAAAAAAAGGTTTTCATAACGAGAAGTTTCTGTTAAAATTCTTCTAAAAAGGGATTTCACTTTCAAAATTTTCACATAAATTAAATGCACCTTAAACGTATTAATAAGGATATTAATGCAAGTTGTGCATACATCATTCCTTTACAATCACAAGAAATGCCTTTAATTGTTAAATCAATTTATTAAAACCTTGGAGAAATTCTTCAGTCGATTGCTTATTTTTCCCCCCTTCAACCTTGAAGAATTCTAATAAACATTTCCTTCCTTTTCGTCCTAATGGAATTCCCTGGTATCTGAAAGCTTATCTCTTTAGTAATTCCCTTCTTTCTTTCATTTTCAAAAAAACAAAAAATTACTAAAAAATATTTAAAGGTATTTGCATATAAGTAATCAGCTGTTTTCTAAATTTTCTGCAGCCTGGCTCAATCCAATCCCTGGAAATGACGCTAATTCTACCTCTGAAGAAAATGGTACAAAGAACTTTTTAGGTAAGTAGATTACTATAGCATATCTAATGATTTTTTTTTCAAACCGTCATATAAATTTCCTACATAGAATACCTTTGTTGAATTTTGTTACACAGTCAGAAAGAATCCATGAAGTAGACCAATTTACTTAGCAAATCCACAAAGCATAATCATATTTGGATAATTATATCCAAATAACTTCTATTTTCCGGAATATAAACGAGGAATTTAAATGTCATTTTAAACATAATTGTTAGGCAGTCCAAATCACAATTTTACACAAGTAAGAAGAGGAGAGAGATTTCTTACGGCTCTCATACAGATTTCGAAAAAATTAATTATCTGACATTACACTTCTACAATTACGCACTTTCGAGAGTTCGCACATGAAATTAGGTTTTCTATGCGTTGTCTGTTCTTTGCTCTAAACACATTTCTCCACCGAATTCAGATTAAAACTGGCGTTAGGTTAAAAAATTTATTATCATTAAACGCACACACTATATATGTGTGTGTGTGTGCATATATAAGGCTTAAATATGTGACATTGAAACCGATAATGTTTCTACGCTTCTGTTGATAACAGCTGCAACGACTAAATGTAAACATTAGCACCATCCGTGATTTGCAACTGCAAGTGTTTCATCACGTGTGTTAATAATTTTTCTATGCTTTAGATATGAATTGTACATATGAAATTGTTTAACGTGTGATATCGAAAATTTATGTGAGGATTTATGATGACAGGTAAAGTCATTTCTGTCATTTTAGCAATTGAGACATATATATATATACACACACACACACACATATATATATATATATATACATATACATATATATATACATATATATACTAAAAGGTATCTTGCAGATCACTTAGAGGCTAATATAATACATGAATTTATCTACTTTTGATTTTTGAATTGGATTTTTAAAGCTTTTAAAATTAATGCAACTTTTAGTGATACATTTCAAGATGCGTCTGTTTGCATCCTTTTATGGGCTTAATTTTAAAAATTCTTTTTCGTTTCTTAGCGTGTAATATAAATAATCATTTCGGAATTGTTTGGTCGTTTTTTTATTGGATTGCCCAGTTTCTTGATTCATTTTATAATGCTTACTAACTTGAAACTAAGTTTTAAAAAGCGTGGAAAAAAGAATTTTTATTCTGAAAAATTCTAGTCTGTAACCTACCGATCGATTAAATTGCCATCAGATATAGGCATTATGTTTATTTATCTCAAATGATTGTTACCTCAACGTTGATTGTCCCGAATGCATTTAATTTCTACCTAAAACCACAAGATTTATGTAAATAAAACTGCAGAAAAACACTCATTCAATAATTCTATGAACTTTATGTTTTAAACAAATGTTTTGATGAATGCAGTACTTTGTTACATGTACATTTGTCAACTGCCTTCAGTTTAATATTTATTATGCCTTAATATTTATTATACGAGGCTAAAAGCTAATCAGAAGTAATATAAAACTCACTACATAGTACTTTACTGATAGTTTGTCTGCTTTGTTATGAAGTGACGATATAGAAACAATGCATGTTTTAATTGGTAATAATGTCAAAGTTAGTCTA
>JAGEOH010000454.1:0-32500 GCA_032207245.1 Pardosa pseudoannulata
CTAAGGGCCGATCCCACCAAAGTCGTTTAAGGGCCGGTCCCACCAATCTCGTTTAGCGGTTTAAACTCGTTTAAACAGAAAATTGCGTCCCACCAACCTAAACCGAGTTTAGATTTCCGTTTAGCGGCGCTTAATCCTAACTGGCCAAATTCGGGCCGTTAGCGTTTCTAAACTGAGTTTAAGCTCTATTTCAACATGGCGGATTTGATGCATCAAGTGTTATTTTCCGATTCTGATAAGGATGATTTTAGAAATACGCGCATAACTTTCGTGAGAAAGAATTTCTTGGAATTATTTGATGAAAGTGAATTTAAAAAAAGGTTCAGGGTGAATAAAGTGTCAGCATTCAATATTGTACAGGAGATTGAGGATATCATTCAATATCCATCTGACAGGTATTTAGCGTATTATTTTTGTTTCTTAAATTGGGTAAACAATCATTTACTCAACAGTAAGCATACAGATCGCTTTAATTTTGTCCTCATGAATTTGTGTTCTTTCTTTTAATCTAAATTTATACAAGTAAACAATTTGGGAGATATATAGAAATTTGTCTAATAATATTTGTGTATGCTGTTGCACTTGTATTTAATAATTATATCAAGTACAATTACTTAATTTAAATTATGCATCAAATTTACCCTATATTTTTTTTCTTTCATGTGTTTTATAAACATTTGAAAAAATTTTACAGTATATAATATTCAATTAAGAATTCAGTACTTATCTATCAAGGTGAGTAAAATCTCAGTTGACATTTTACAAAATATTGAATATTTATCAAACAGGTAATCTGCTTATTTTCGCTATCTAAATTGTGTAAATACTCATTTACTAGACAGTCAATTTATCGCAAAATATTATTTGTCTTTAGCTCTTTGTGTTACATTGCTAATTTGTATTGTGAAATGCATAAATTGCATTGTATGTGCAGTTAAAAAGTAGGTGGTGTTTTCATTGTATTAATTTTATTTCACAACAACACAAATTCATGTGTATGTAATATATGTATGTGTGTACCATCAAATATGCACACACTTTTTTTAAGGGATAGAGAAATCAAATTATAATTCATAGTGGGTTTTTTCCTAACAATTTCTTTATATCAATATAGCTGAATAATTTGTGAGATGTAGATAATTTTCGAATAATAAGACTGATAATATGAGTATCTGATTCATATTTTGGTTATGTTGTACCAGTGTTAAATCATTATAATCAAATTATTACTGAGTAGAAATAATCTACCAAAGTATTTTGGAATTAGTTTCTTCAACTCTATATGTTATCATTTTCTGCTTCTATCTTTTATCCAAATTTGTTTGATGTTTGATTTATTTTAAATAAAGCCTGTCATGTGCTAGTTTATTATAGTCATCTTTATTATATACAATATTAATGTTTATGTATATAATATATGGAAGTTGCGGAGCTTTTTTAAAATTTAATAATTTTGATGTCTTGAACATTTTCATTCTGTATATATGTATGCGTACTTTTATTTGTCACTCTAAATACATTTTCATTGAATTTGTAGAAATTATCTTATTCTCTTTACATTGTTTTTATAATGACTCAAACATTCATTACTAAGAAAATTTATTTTATTCCTTTAATATTTATATACTATATTTTGCCTTGAATTTCTGTTATCACTAACTGAATTTAATTATGAAATGTAGAGTTTTGCTTAATAACTAATATGTAATTTCTTGATAAAATTGTAGCTTTTGTTGTACATTAAATTTGTGCGTTTATTTAGATTTCAGAAAATTCAACATTTATTTTTATGTCTGTGATGTTACTAAATAGATATTTATTAGAATAATATTCACTTCAATGATTCTTTACTTCATATGTAATTTCAAATTCATTTTTTCTTATATCTTTTTTGTTTTTTTTTAAATACATGTTGCTTATGTGTGAAAGAAAAGTTGAATCCAAGTTTAGGGGAACATACCAAATCCCTATACTCAGAGTCAGAGTAGTAAGGTTAAACGGGGTGCCTAGGCCGAAGGCCGTATCCCCGTTGGAAGATATCTAATTCTTTACAAGGTGTCCATATTTAAATTGCAACAACAATTAATTAAAAAATGAAAGTAATATTAGGTAAAAAAGGCCCTAGCAGTAAAAGTAAAAAAGAATTTAAGATTAAAGATTAAATGACTTGTGCGTATAAAAAATAAAAGAAAGATTTCAAGTAGGAGAGAGGAAGTTTAAAAAGGGGATAGAGAATTTTTCTAGCGATGCAAGCATCATTTTTTAAAATTTTATACTTTTTTTTTTTTTTTTTTTTTTTTTTTTTTTGTAGAAAACAGGAAGGGAAAAGAATTTAAGTTATGCAAAGCACAAGTGAGAGGTAAATTTATCGCAGGGATTGAAACTCTGCGTTGAGAACCAATGAAATTTCTCCAATTACTTAACCAATGGAATTCATTTCTAAATGGTTGGGTGATCGATGCGAGAATGGCTCAGATCAGGTTCTGTGTCGCCATCTATTGAGTGGCCACGCGAACGTTTAAGTGTAGAGGGAAAAATATTAAGTGAGAGACTTGAAGTTACTGAGGGGAAAAAATTAAGTTACTTAAGCATCGCGGCGCGGGGGCGCTTACGGTGCTTGGCTTTCCGATGATCATAGTCCGGTAATTCGGCTATGATCGGGTTCGGTAAGCTGTAGATATCGTTATAAAATTTAGAAGATATTTTAATGAAGATATTCTTTAAAGTATCAATATTTAAGTCTCTCTTGATAACTTTATTGGTGAGATACCTGGGAGCCTGAGCTATTCTCCTTAAAGTTTTGTTATGTACTTTTTCTAATACATCGATATTTGTTTGGAATGCAAAAGACCATATTGGGGCAGCGTAAGTGGCAGTCGGTAATATGACTGCCTTGTACAAAAGTAATTTATTTTTAATGGAAAGATGAGGGCCATAAATTAGTGAACGTAGATCGCAAATTTTATAGTTCATGGCGTTTTTAATATTATTAATATGTTTCCTCCAGGTAAGTCGTCGGTCTAACGTAACACCTAAGTATTTGGCTTCGTTACCCCAGTTAATCACATCGCCGTATAAGTACAACCGCGGAGGCATTTTATAGGTTCTGCTAAAGAAAATGGCTTGACACTTATTTGAGTTAATTTTAATTTTCCAATTTGTGAACCAGGTTTCCAGAGCATTTAGATGATGCTGTATGTAAGAGCTAACATTATCTATGTGTGGAGCAGAGGTGTAGATTGCCGTGTCATCGGCATAAAGTGCGAGAGAAGTTAATTCAGAACGTGGGATATCATTTATAAATAAATTAAAGAGAGTTGGACCGAGTATAGAGCCTTGCTGTACTCCAGCAGTAATTGTTTTGTTGTTAGACAAGGTGTTGTTGACACGGACTTTAAATGAACGATTGCAAAGATAGTGTTTTATTAAGTGAATAATAGCATCAGGCACATGGAGCTTAATTAACTTGTAGATGAGTCCTTCGTGCGTGATGCGGTCGAAGGCCTTTGCAATGTCCAGAAATAGTGCGCCAGTTGGCTTTTTGGATTGTAGACCTTCGCTAGCGACTTCTACAACCCTAAGTAACTGGTGTGTTGTGTTATGCATCCGGCGAAAGCCAAATTGCTCTGGAATAATTATGTCATTTACGTTTAAGAAGGTCTGTAAGCGGTTGAGTATTACACGCTCAGCGACTTTACTGAGGCAACTGATACTTTTTAAATACATGTTGCTTATGTGTGAAAGAAAAGTTGAATCCAAGTTTAGGGGAACATACCAAATCCCTATACTATATTACATAAAGTTCTTGCCATAATGTTAGCCTGTGATATTTTTCTGGTTTTTAAATTGTTAAAATATTATATGGTTTTAAAATTATTTAATCATGTTATCTGTAATTTTTAATAAATTGATTAATGTGAACCATGTGATTAATGAGTAACCAAGTAATTTTTATTTACCTTTACCTTATTTCCTAAAACAGAAAATTATGTTTACAAACTGGATGTATGGAGATCATTTCCAAAAATCAATTATAAAATGCTGATGGGTCCCTAAACTTGGATTTAAAAAAAAAAAAATGGTTAGTAAAAATCACTGAATGGGTGTTTGAATAGGTTAGGTTTATTTTTATAATCTAATCTATTTGGATTCCTTTTCAGTTGTAATTTTTATATGGTTAAGTTTCATGGGAAAAACCTTTCATCTATATTTATTGTATATACATCAGATAATATGCAGTTTTTTAAAAATTAATATATAACTTAAAATATATTAATTTATTTCATATTTAAATGCTTTTATTTCATTGATGTATAACTATGCCATTTTCAATAAATAGTACAGTGCTAAAATGTATTAATAAAGATAATTATAGTGAAAATAAATGCAAGATGATATTCGCTAAAGTAGTTTATTTTTAAACAAATCAAAATCTTTTGGCACTTCTTAAAAATGTTAAAAGAATTTTATTGACATTTTGTTTGAATTTTATTAAATCAAACATATCAAAGCAAAGTCATTGTAAATTTAATTTAAATATTTTTAACAGACAAGTATCACAGGGATAATAACTACCAATTTGTAAGGATTAAGTATTTTGCCTTATGTTGTTCCAAAAAATATGTAAGTGAACCATCATATATATATATATATATATATATATATATATATATATATATATATATCAGAGGAAATCTATTTTATATAAAGGTTTACTGATGCATGCTTTAGTTTCTATTCATTGCAATAAAAAGATAAATTGGTTAGCTAACAATTTAAAATATTTTTAACATACAACGATAATTCAATCAATATTTTCTAGTTATAATTTAATTACTAAACAGATTTCAATAAGAAAACAAAATTTTAACCATTTGCCAATTTAATTTTGACCGGATATCATTAATTTTAGTCAGAATCTTCTAGTTGAGATTAATTTTCCTGATAAGTAAAGTAATAAAACTTGAACTACTGTTAATTTATTCAACAACTTTAACCCTTGATTGTTGACTATGATCTTGAATGGTTAGCATTGACACCAGGTAGCTTGTATTCCAGGTAGTTTGTGGGCTTGAATCCCACATTTAAAATCCTGTGATGTTTTTCCTGTGAAAAAAGTTTAGATTTCATAAAGTATTAAATATAATTAGGGTTTTCCTTTTTAGCACTCACTCTCCTGACACTCTTGATAGCTGATATGCCACATATTTTTGCGATTACCCCTTGAGGGCTGGAGATTTTGCTGTTATATTAGAGATTCTATCGCATGCCATTGAATCCTTTAGTATATGGTCTAATTGTTCAATAGAACATTTTCTTGTCTGGTATTTCTTTGAGAACATATTTTCTTCACAACACAAAACATTTGACACAGATTAATATAAAAATTACAAACTTATTTGTCACATCTTATTGACATGTCTTGACAGTCAAATTATTACAAGCATAAGGGATGCTTGTAATAATTTGGAATTGACTTTAAGCAGGAAATCCCAGTATCAATAACCCTTGAGTAGCAAAGAAAGTAGATCAAAAAGCCCTGAACTATAACCAAAGTGAATATCTAAGTGTAAAGTACCCTGTATATAAATTTACAAATCAAAATCTCTTTGCTTTTCCAGTATATCACATATGATATGGATATTTAATGATTTATACACTTGCATATCAAATGTGATACACAATGAACTATGTTTTATGTACAAACTTTTATATATTTTATATTACTGAGTATCACATGTGATTATACAAGTGTATGAAGCATTAGATGTATATATCATATGTGATGAACAAGACAGAAAAAAAATCTTTGCTAAGAATTATTATAAATCTATATGAAAAACTGGTTAATTTTGATCAATAGGTATTTACTTATTTTATGTCAAGTAATCAGAATCATATAAAATAGAAAAATACAATAAGCAAATAAATTTCAATAAATTATAAAGTTTGGCCACAAATTTGAACAATGAATTTTGTTATAATTGACTTTTTATAACCAAAATTACTATTTAAGATAAAAAGAAGGCAATTTTTGTTTATAAGTTGACTTACTTTTAAATTAATACCTGCTCTCTAAAATATAAACAAGTCAAAATGTTTTTGCAATTTTAGATTTTTATAATGGTCTTTAGAATGGGATAATTCAATTCTTTTATTCCCTATGTTATGCCTATCTAAATTTGAAATATAAATTATAATAAAAAAGAACTCAAAGTTTAAAAATTTATCTGAATCATATTGATGATGAAAGCTATCAAAAGATAAACTCAGAATGTCTTTCGCTTTATCAAATAGAAGATTATTTTATCTTTAAAAATAGAAATTGAAAACAAAATTATAAAAATTCATATATAAAATTATTTTTTGATTAACAATTTTTTAAAATAGGAATTTTGTAACAAATTTTTAGTTATAGTGAATATTTCAGAATGAAATATTAGATGTTTTTATGTTAAATGTAAAACCTTTGTAAAATATTTCAATATGTAACATAAACATATTCAAATATTTCACTTTGGTACATAAGAATGTTTTTATGTTACAAAGGAGTAACAAAACCTTGGTACTTTCTCAATCTTTTACATGATATAATTTAGCATAATCAAGTAACTTATGTATCAGAACATATTACTGGAAACCTCCCTCAAACTCAAACTTTCTGAATAATAGAAAACTTATGTAATTTGTTATCAATCACTTTCTAGTAAAGTAATCATTTACATAATTTTAGCAAAGAAAAAAACCTACTAAAAATTACTTCTCAAATAGCAATTAAAAATTAAATCTGAAAGGCTATATATAGAATACGTGATGAAATATATTTTGTAGACTCAAAATAAAAGTATAAAAAAATTATATTTATCCTAGTGTTAAAAATTATTCAAGAGACAAATTATTTTCTTGATAGACTGTTATGCAGCAGACTGAGTAACAAAATTTAATTTACAGTTCAGAATGAGAATTTCATTAAAGTAGGTTTGATGATATGCAACGAAAACTATTAGTTCCATCGTGGTATTCTCCCCTTAAAAAATTGGTATTCAATAATGTAATTCACTAAACTATTGTAATTACAGATTAATAAATTAGGTACTGAATTAATAATAGATAAATAATTAAGATAAATTCCCTGAGTGATAATTCATGATTTTTCTACTAATTTCTATGAATTATATCATTAATACTTTTAATAACATACTTATAATGCAAGTAAAAGCTTCTAAAAAAATATAAAAAACTTGTATAATTGTAAAAAAAACTAAAAAATATGACTTATTATATGTTTAAGGAGCAATAACTTAGTTTTGAAAATATTTACTGTTCATACTGAAAATATTGTTTTTTCATATTTTCTCAGAATGTTTTTAAAATTGCTGGTGTTCTTGGTAGAATTCTTTCATCATTATAATAATTAGATGATTCTTCCCAAACATGTTCGTTTATTCTAAGAGATATGCATCAGGTTTTCTTTTTTTATTAAGATTTTTTTTTCTAATATAAGTGGCTATACTACATATTTTTTAATATTTCTTTACAGTGAGAAAAATTAACTATCTCTTTATCGCTAGTGCTAAGATATGTAATAAAAATTAAAAATAAACAGAAGTTTGAAAAAACAACCAAAATATCTACACATTTTGCATTTATCAAAAAGCTAAAATAATATTTGCAGATAAATTTAAAATATCAATAAATAAAACGGCTAAGATAATATTAATATCAATAATATAACATCATTTATCACTTCGATAAATACAAAAAGCTTATAAATAAAACTTTATAGATATATTAAAACAGTTATCAATTAAAATTCCTATTACAACTATTTTGTTATTGAAATTTACTACCGAACCTTAACGATATTAAGTACACTCTCAAATGTAAACATATAAGAAAATATGCGTAAACCTATATGCGCACCCAAATACCCTTAAAAATTTTGACGTGAGCAACCGATCAGACCAGAAAATCTCTGTTAAGCTAAACGGGGCCGCAATTTCATTGGTGAGACAGGACGGTTGCTAAACTCAGTTTTTATTTCCGTTTAGGATTAACTAAGCGGAGCTTTAAACGACTTTGGTGGGATCGGCCCTAAAAGAGAGACGTTGCTGAGGTTAAGGCTGAGCATAGAAAGCGGCCAAGAACCGCTATGATTTCTTAATTTTCCTAACTTCCCGCCAAATTCTTTCATTAATTTCTCCCCTACACACGTACCCTATGCACTGGCATCCAATACATGACGCCACGAACATGATCTGCGGTCTTTTCACAATGCTTCGATCTTATCCTCAGTCTTGTATCTCACCGTGTACTTTTTCTCTTTTAATTGTCTCGCTCCGTGTTTTTTAAGTTTTCTTTTTCATTTAAATTTGCACTTCTTGCGACTTTTTCATTTCTTAAATTAAAAAAAAAATTATTTTTTATTTCTTAATGTATTGCATTGTGTAATATTATGAATTGCGACTTCAAAGGAATTCCATAAACAGGTTCACTGAATTCTATCGCCATTAAAATTAGCGATAGTTAATTTCTTAAGACGAACAACATGTTTGTTTTCGTTGATGATTTCAGGACTGTTAGATACACCAAAGTTTTTAACCGAATTTTCATCTTTATTTAATTCTCTTAGTTTTGTTTTAGAACGAAATAAACGAACGTTAATTTTTTTCATGTATTCCTGCACCGTTTGAAATTCTATTTCTAAAGAATCGGTATCAACCACATCTTCCATTTCTGAATCTAATTTAGTCAATTCTCCAACTTTTAAATTTGAAAAATCAACAGTATATTCTAGAGGACATCCTTCGATGTTTCCAATTTTTTTCAAAATTTTCGATACAGCAGTTCTGTCAATTTTTCGTTTAGCATTCGTTTTAACCATTTTCAAATACAAATTAATAATCACTCTACCCTACCTTAAGCAGTCTTCCGGCAGATGCACCATGACGCGAAAATAATAATAATAATAATAATAAAGGAAGGCATTTAAGAAAAGTACAAGTGCAGGTGGGGTAGACAAAATTCTTATATCCTGAACAGAATAAACACTAATGCTGTTTCAATAAAAGTATTTTTTTATGTACACTTACTATGCACAGTTACTAAAATGATGGGTTTGAGTCCCACGGAACTATTACGTCCGAATGCCAAAATAGTAGGATTACATTATCTGCCATAACAGGTAGACGCGCCATCTATGAGGAAATATGTACTTTCGCCACAAGCGGTGGGGCTGTATGTTTATATAATAAAACGCACTAACGCTTTTTATATTTTCACATAATTCCCTCTTCCTAGAAACACCGACGTAAGTCGGCTGGTAGAGAAATATAACATTTGGGTGATATCCACTTTGAAGCCCGTGTCACTCAGAGCACTTGTTGTGGGTCTAAATGCGTTAGCAGCGAATTTAAGCCTACTTACGATTTTTTATTCCTGGCTTTTGAGTCACACGCTTTTAGCATAGCTAGTTTCCGGATTTTTTTTTATTATTATTTCAGATATTTAAAAAAATTTTAAAGTTTTAATTTCTTACTTAGAAAATTAGTGTCTTAAGTTAAGTTTAATAAAAGGTATAATAATCTTGTATAAATTAAATACCTTTTCGTCTTCAATATGAGAAAAATATTTTAGTAAAATTTCTTATGTTTGTTTACATAATCTTTAAAGATTCTTCCTACTGCAACAATTAAAGTATATGTAGCAAGCGTAATTAAATTTAATAGTTCACAATACTACAGGTTTTTTTTTGTTAATATACTGCTAAACGCTACTACCTAAATCTATACCTTTTAAAATAGTTTATCGTATATTTCTTTCTTGATGTTTTCTCTCTAAACCTCCTACTATAATAAATGTCTTGATTAAAATTATGAAGATTTAAATAAAATAATTGGTTAAAGACTATATGAGTTGACAAAGATTTCAATTTTCTACAGAAATGAATTAATAAATTATAAGCAAAGAAGTCTAATTAAAATTCAACGAACAATGTCTGGTTAAAATTATTCTATAATTAAAGCTAGTAATCAGTGTGTAATTTACATAAAAAATAAAAAATAAATTAATTTTTTATCCTTGTCTAAAAATGTTTTAGAAACTATATTAAACATGTTTTTTTCTTAATCTATTTGAAATATTTTTAAGTATAATGCGAGAAATCTTGGCTTAATTTTGCAGATGTATTTCTTCGCATACTAGCAAGAGAAAGTTCAAATGTTCGTTAAAAATTGAAACCTTTCCTGTATTACTGAAAGTAATTTTAAATTTTAAATATAATAATAAAATTAAAGAGGAAAAAAGATATTTCAAAATATTAGTTACCATTTACATTGGAAAAATTATAAGTTATGATCTCTACCGGCACACCACTTTTATTTTATAGTAAAGATGGATTGCTCTTACAATGATGAAAGATATGAGCAAAAGAGAGTTCAAATGTTCGTTAAAAATTGAAACCTTTCCTGTATTACTGAGAATAATTTTAAATTTTAAATATAATAAAAAAATTAAAGAGGAAAAAAGATATTTCAAAATATTAGTTACCGTTTACATTGGAAATTAGAAGTTATGATCTGTTAACGGCACACCACTTTTATTTTATAGTAAAGATGTATTTAAAATTTAAAAATCAAAAATTGAATAATTTCGGATATTAGCTCTCTACCTACTTTTAAAACTGTACCCTCCCTCGGTGGTGTGCAGACGTATCTTTTCTGAAAACACTTGACTCTGGCTATGCTCGAGGAAGGTTGTTGCTTTCGCTTGCTCTGTGCACGTGCTCTTGTATTTTCTCCCTGCTGTTTTTCTTCGCTGCCGCTCCGGCGTGTCGGCGTTGTATTTCTTCGGCGGTTTTTTTTTTTCTCGCGGTGCTGCTGTTCGATGAATGTGCTACGATGAGTGATGTGATGAATGCTTCGGACATTGGGTCCGTAAGCTCCAATACTTCGTGCTCCTGCTCCGTGTGCCTGATGCACTAATACACTTATTAAGACACTACCTTTGCAATAGATATTTTAAAGTCCGTATCAACAACACCTTTTCTAACAATAAAAACATCACCGCCGGAGTCCAACAGGGCTCAATTTTAGGACCCACTCTTTTTAACATTTATATCAACGACATTCCCAGATCAGATCTCACTAATCTTGCACTATACACCGATGATACGGCAATTTACACTTCTGCACATCACATTAACAGTGTAGCTTCTTACATTCAACACCACTTATATGCTCTGGAAACATGGTTCACACACTGGAAGAACTTTTGAAAGATGCAAAGTAAAATGAATATTATTTCTAATTTTCTCGTTTCTTATTGATTCTTTTATTTTAAATTACTAATGCTGAACAATAGGTTTATCTATTTATTGTCTTGTATTTTTGTTATAATTTTAATGATTCCATCTCTAATAACTGTATCCCAATCTAAAACTTGCGTAATTTGCATTAAAAAAAATTAATTAATTTTTTATGCTTGTCTAAAAATGTTTTAGAAACTGTATTAAACATGTTTTTTTCTTAATCTATTTGAAATATTTTTAAGTATAATGCGAGAAATCTTGACTTAATTTTGCAGATGTATTTCTTCGCTTACTAGCAAGAGAGAGTTCAAATGTTCGTTAAAAATTGAAACCTTTCCTGTATTACTGAAAATAATTTTAAATTTTAAATATAATAATAAAATTAAAGAGGAAAAAAGATATTTCAAAATATTAGTTACCATTTACATTGGAAAAATTATAAGTTATGATCTGTACCAGCACACCACTTTTATTTTATAGTAACAATGTATTTAAAATTTTACGATCGATTGAATGGTATGATCCTTTTTTTTTTGGACAAGAGTTCACTCGCTACCTCGGTAGAGTGTGGACGTGTTTTTTCGGCTCTGGTTTTTTCCCGCGTCTTCGGTTCCGGCACTCTATGAGTACCGGTAACCCATCAGCGATCCCGGCCACGGCCTCCCCATCGGCGGGACAGCCCGCCAGCTCTACGGCGACGACAACGACACGACCCGGCTTGATTACGGACTCTACTCCCCTGACTAATCCTGGCTTGAACACGGACTTTACTCATCTGAACAAACCCCTTCCCAATGATGACGACACGGACATGGATGCAAGCGATGAAGAAATTCCGGACACCCCCAATGCCTTCGACTTACACCTGATACAACTTATCGAAAAGGGAATGCTTACGAAAGCTGCTATACAGGAGACTTTCGCCACTAGCCCATTTGTTGCACGCCACTTCCAAGGTGAGTCACAAAATGATTACGAGCGCAAAAAATCTTCTTCTTCTATTAATGTTCCCCAAACTCCGGCCAAAAAACTTAAAAATGACGAATTCAACTTCCCACCGTTGAGACATACGGCCAAGCGCCCGGTCCCAACCGTCAATAATGAAAAACCGATAACGGCAAACAGGTTCTCAAACCTAAAAGAGAAAACTCTTTCGGCACCTGCTAAAATCCCCAGTGCTACAGAAACACCTAAACCTAAGGTGAAGCATATTACGATTGTCAAACTACCTAACTACCGAGCTATGCTCAACGAAATATCCGGAAATGGCGCTCGCAAATTCCATGCGAGAGTTGGCGGTGAATTCATTCGCCTCGATCCCCAGTCAGAAAATGATCACAGGGCCATAACCAATTATTTAAAAGAAAAATCAAATTGAAGGTTACATCCTTCCCATTGGCATCGTAAGGCCCATTAAGGTAGTGATTAGAGGCCTCCCCAGAGATATTCCTGTGGAGGAAATCAAAGAAGAACTTATCAAATATGACTATCCAGTGCTGAAAGTAGCACAACTAATCAAACGTAAGACCCAGCAGCCCATGCCCTTATTTCAAATTCAATTAACTCCCAGTGACATGGCCAAAAAAATTTATGAGCTTGATGCTCTCTTTCATATTAAAATATCCATCGAACGTTACAGGGCCCCTGCACGTACACAGCAGTGTCACAACTGCCAATATTTCCATCACCACTCGGAGAATTGCTTGATGAGATCCCGTTGTGTGAAATGCGGCGAATACCACAAATCTGATGTTTGCCCCAAAGGACCGGGGAAAATTGATAAACCGAAATGTTGCAATTGTGGTGGAGAGCACCCAGCTTCATATCAGGGATGCCCGAAGTTCCCCAAACCGAAAGCATCGATGCCGGCGTTCGTAGCCGCAGCCGCTCCGAAAGCTCTCCCGAACTCGTTCGCGCATGCGCTCAGCCCGACCTCTCGAGCAATTCTCCCTCCCGTCGCTCCTACGCCTGTAACGGCTCCCCACCCCCCCCTCTCAAGCAAATCCAAGCGTTGATAATCATAACACTAGTCAATTAGGAGAAATCGCAGGCCTACTCCAAGAAATTAAGCAAATGCTGGGAATTCAAAATTTCGACGAAATTGTCACTAAACTACGAAATATTAAAACTAACATGCTTAAAGCAAAGACCTCTGAGGAACGACTTTTGGCGTTCTTCTCGGGTCTAATTCAAACTCCCTCCACAGGTCCGTAATGGCTTTAAATAGGTTTTTATCAGTTTTCGCATGGAATTGCAACGGCATTAAAAATAGGATTCGTGAGTTCAGGGAATTCGTAAACGAGCGCTCTCCCGATATTGTGTTATTACAAGAAACCCACCTCCGGCCGGGGGATAAACTCAACATCAAAAACTACACTACATACAGGAATGACTACCCTAGTCCAATTCAAGCCATGAGAGGTACCGCTATTATTATTAAACGTTCTATTCCCCATCATGTAATTATTCTTCCATCTCTTCAAATTATCAACGCTACTGCTATTAATATTAAAATTAACAACGGGTCTGCATTTACCATAATTTCCACATATATTCCACCATCTCTAAATCCGCGCGAAGTCCTTGACGATCTCTATGCACTTAGCACAGTTAATAATGACACAATTATTTTTGGAGATTTAAATGCTAAGCATAGTGATTGGCATTGCACTTGTAATAATTCTTACGGACAAATGATCACAAATTTTTCAGATAATTCAGATTTTGATATATTCGCACCTAACGAGCCAACACATCACACTAATAATAGCAGCAGCGTTATTGACTTTGCATTAATTAAAGGTATTCCAAATTCTATCACTATTGAAACCGTATGCGACCTCTCCTCAGATCACAATCCCGTATTATTAAAAATATTTATCAGCAATAATCCCTATACTTTTCGGCCACAGAAATTTATTAATTGGAAGCAATTTAAAGATCACCTAAATTCTAAAAATTTTGCCCTCCCTAATATTAATAATACTAATGACTTAGAAAATTTCATCACTAAAATAACTACCGATATTAATGACAGCGTTACTTTTGCTTCCACCATCATTCCTGACACAGACAAACGCCACCACGACAGGCACTTAAAATTATTAATTAATAACCGTAATCGTGCCAGGAAAGCCTGGCAGAGAAATAAAACGCCGCTCAATAAGAGAATTTTAAATAATGCACAACAAGATCTCAAATATTATATACACGATAAAGCTAATACCCAATGGGAAAATTTTATAACTTCTCTAGACACCACTGACAATTCCATCTGGAAAGTCGCCAGGCACTTCAAAAATTCCTTCACACCTATTCCTCCATTAAAAGATCCGACTACTAACGTTATTCAATACACAGCGGAGGAAAAATGTAATTTAATCGGCAGCACGCTCGCACAAAATTTCACACCAAATCCAGGTTCTGACGTAAACACGACCAATGATGTCAACTTTTCTATTTCTACTATTCAAAATTTTAATTCGCCCAACACTAACGTTCATATTGATTCGGCTACCCTTATCCAAATTATTCGTCATTTACCAAACCGTAAATCCCCTGGAGAAGATAATATCACTAATACTGCTCTCAAGCATCTCCCCATTCAATATATTTATTACTTATACAGCATAATTGATCATATATTTTACTTTAATTATTTCCCAAAATGCTGGAAAAATTCCATCGTTGTCCCTATTCCAAAACCTAAAAAGGATCATTCTTCTCCAGATAACTATAGACCAATTAGCTTGTTAAACACTCTAAGTAAAATTACTGAAAAATTCATTCTTGCGGAAATTAATCAACATCTCGAAGATCAAAACATAATAATTCCTTACCAGTTTGGTTTTCGCAAGAATCTTTCGGCACCCCACCAAATTTACCGCATTACTGAACTGTTGACAAAAAATAGATTAAATAAACATTCAACCGCTGCTGTATTTTTAGATATTGCTCGTGCTTTCGACAAAATCTGGATTGACGCACTCATACACAAACTAGTAAACTATAACTTTTCTAATAACTTAATTAAATTAATTTACTCTTATTTAACGGATCGCACTTTTCAAGTAAAAATCTATACGACCTACTCTTCAAAATTTCCTATCCTTTCCGGTGTACCACAGGGATCACTTCTCGGCCCTACTTTATTTAATATTATATAAATGACATCCCTGTTCATCCTACTACCGAACTTGCAATTTTTGCTGACGACACAGCGATATTTTCATCGAACAAAAATTATAAATTTGCCGTGACTGCCGTCAACAAACACCTAGTCAAAATTTCTGAGTGGCTAGACAGATGGAAAATTAGGATCAACACTAGTAAATGCGAAGCCGCAATGTTTACAGCCAAACAGAGAACGACTTATGTCAACTACAACATATATATCAATAACACTCGTATTCCTTGGTCGGATACTGTTAAATATTTAGGAGTAACGCTAGATAAAAACTTAACTTGGAAGCAGCACTTTAAAGCTGTTAGAGATAAATATAGGAACGCTAAGCGGGCCCTATATCCCTTAATAGCTCGCCGTAGCAAAATGACTATTAAAAATAAGCTGCTCGTTTACACTTCCTTCCTTCGTCCGATATTTACCTATGCAGCACCAGCCTGGTCGTACGCAGCAGATTCTAATATCAAAATATTAACAGTTATTCAAAATCTAATATTAAGAGAAATTACTAACTCGCCATGGTATTTTCGCAACGACGAAATACACGAGGAACTTAAGATTCCTAATATTCCAAATTTTATCTATAAACTTTCCACTAAATTTCATAAAAACTTAAGCAATGAATTAATAAATAATCTTGTCAACTACGACCCCGCTGATCCTAGCAATAGAAGAAGGCCTTTGGCCATTCTAAACAAAGATCTTTAATTTTTGTGCTGTCTTATATAAAAAATAAAAAATCAACCAAAAAAAATTATAAAAAATGTTATAAAATGTAAGAAAAAAGATTTAAAATGCTTAAAATCGGCCATACATCAACTATCGTACTCAAAATCATTTTTATTTCGTGGATTTTCTCCTATTCCTTCCCGTAATGCTCTGCGATTCACGTCATATTGAGGGCGGAGCTTAATTTCGCAATCCATGAATACTTTATTTTGCTGAACAGGGTACGTAGAGGTGTGGCTTGGTTAGTAAACGCCTTGCCCACCGCTCATCTTCGTTGAATCGTTGTCGGGTTCAAACCCCGATGACGGCAAAATTTCCAAATCTAAATTGAAATTCTTAAAAATTGTTTTTTGTGTTTAATTACTGTTATTTAGGCCCTTTTTGGATTTTTAGACCATTTTATTTATTTTTAAAACTCGTATTTATATTTTTTCCAAATCATCAAAATTTTCGTACCCAATCATCACTGCTAAGCAATTTAAAAACTATAACATCAAAATTATGACAATAAAAAATTTTTAATACAATTAAATATTATTTATTAGGCCTTTTTTCGATTATTAAAACAACTTATTTATTTTTAAAACTTATATTTTTTATTTTTTCCAAATTTTTTAAAATTTTGTTTTACTCACTAATTTTCAAATTCTTTCGGCTTATTTTGTACGGATGTCACTGGCCAAAAAATATTTTATGTTTTACTATCCCTAAACTTTCTACTCTCTAGTTTTGTGTTATGAACTCACGAATCCACCCTTCTATCTCTTTCCTCTTTTATGTGTTTATTTTTTCGCTCGTTGTCATTTCTGTGCTCACTGATAGAAGCCTCTGGATTAACGGGCCAGGCCCATAGAATCCAGTTGCATTACCACCTTTGATGCCTTTGATGAATGGTATGATCATCCCAATTTATTGCTTTTGATCGTGAGATTCGCATCTTCGACTCCGAACGGTGCGGACGTGTCTTTGACTGACGCAAAACTCTGCAACTGACCCGGTGGCGACTTACTGTGCACCGGAGTGAGCAGCCCCTTCTGTGGCACTTCGCTCGCTATCGCATTGTTTTATCGGTTTTGTTACGATGGATTTCCTACCGTCGACTTCTAGTGACAGTCGATGAATGAAGACCTTTCTGCTAAGTATCTTTAAAAACCGACATGTGTCGGTTGTGTATTATATGAAGATTTCGGGATATGTATGGCCGTTGGCCTTAAACTGTGTTCATCATAGACTCTTGATTGGGGAAGCCTCTGCTGTGATGTTAATGTGACCGAGCCGTGGAAAATCTGTGATTATTTAGAGTAGTATCTCAACCTTTATTTCCGAGCATTTTTAGCATAATATTAATTTGTAAATATTCGATTTTTTTTTTTTTTTTTTTACCGTATTTCTAGTCTTTGTTACCGTAAACCTGTAGTGTTTAGTAACTTTTGAAAGATGCAATGTAAAATGAATATTATTTCTAATTTTCTCGTTTCTTATTTATTCTTTTATTTTAAATTACTAATGCTGAACAATAGGTTTATCTATTTATTGTCTTGTATTTTTGTTATAATTTTAATGATTCCATCTCTAATAACTGTATTCCAATCTAAAACTTGCGTAATTTGCATAAAAAAAAATTAATTAATTTTTTATCCTTGTCTAAAAATGTTTTAGAAACTATATTAAACATGTTTTTTTCTTATTCTATTTGAAATATTTTTAAGTATAATGCGAGAAATCTTGACTTAATTTTGTAGATGTATTTCTTCGCATACTAGCAAGAGAAAGTTCAAATGTTCGTTAAAAATTGAAACCTTTCCTGTATTACTGAAAGTAATTTTAAATTTTAAATATAATAATAAAATTAAAGAGGAAAAAAGATATTTCAAAATATTAGTTACCATTTACATTGGAAATTATAAGTTATGATCTGTTAACGGCACACCACTTTTATTTTATAGTAAAGATGTATTTAAAATTTAAAAATCAAAAATTGATGATACCAGTAGGTAATGCTTTGTTACTTTCAGAACTGCTCCCTCCTTTGGTGGTGTGCAGAAGCATAGACTAAGGAAAGCCTAGAAGACCTCCAAATTCGGCCTAGACTTGCGCGCCCTCGGTGTCAGACCATCTGAACTAATTGGCGCTTTGGCAGTGGTCTGGGACCTTGGCGATGGTCTGCTGCTATGTAGTCTATGATCTTAACATTGAAGGCCCTAATCCGTTGGCGATTCTAAACGGTTACCAGTTCTGCTCGAGGAAGGTTGTTGCTTTCGCTTGCTCTGTGCACGTGCTCTTGTAATTTCTCCCTGCGGTTTTTCTTCGCTGCCGCTCCGGCGTGTTGGCGTTGTATTTCTTCGGCGGTTTTTTTTTCTCGCGGTGCTGCTGTTCGATGAATGTGCTACGATGTGTGATGTGATGAATGCTTCGGACATTGGGTCCGTAAGCTCCAATACTTCGTGCTCCTCTACCTCATCTGTGAAAGGTGAATTAGCTGGTTATATCAACCAGTTTAACGATGAATTTGATCCTCAGTGGGAATATTACGTCATCATTAAAGATTTCCTGAATTTCGTGGACGAGTTGCTCAACGACAGCCGCGACCATCTTGAGGTAAGACAATCTCTTAATACTGTTTTTAGTGCTGTAAGATGCAATTCTCATAATATTTTTGATTACTTAGATAATATGTATTTTAAAATGTTTTTCAATGCATTACGTGTTTATATTAATGATCATTTAATTGTATATCATGTTGAAATGATTTGTGGTGAAGACGATACCATTAGAATTATTGAAAAACCTAAAAACCCTAAAAGGAAAAGAAAAAACTCAAATGATAATGTAAATGTTAAAGAAAATAGTGTAATTAATAGAACCAGTACCCCTCTACCAACAAGCAATAGATTTAAAGTTTTAAATAATGATGAAATTAATGTAACTAATAATGAAAATGTAAATGATAATATGCAAAATAAAAGTCTAAATAGTAATAAAAATGATAAGTCTAAAGAATCTTTAAAAACTAAATTCCCTTATCAATTATTTGTAGAGATCCCCCAAAATAGCAAAGTTTTACTGCAAAATCTTCATTCCTTATCAAACCAAATTCAAACAAAATTAACTAAGAATAAAATTCAAATTTATACAAACTGCTTAGAATCCTTTAGAAAAATACAAAACTACTTAAAAGAAAGCAAAATCCCGGCCAGGTCCCTAGATCTTAAATCAGAAAAACCTAAAAAATTTATTATCCGAGGACTCCCGGTCGATACTGACTTAGAAGATATTAAAGTAGCTCTAAATAATATTAATATAGAACCCCTAAAAATAGCTTACCTAACTAATAGAAAAACAAAAAAGCCAATGCCTCTCTTCTTAATAACTTTAACTTTTAATTCAGCAATAGATAACTTAAATAAAATTAAAACCTTTTCATCTTCAATATGAGAAAAAATTTTTACTAAAATTTCTTATGTTTGTTTACATAATCTTTAAAGATTCTTCCGACTGCAACAATTAAAGTATATGTAGCAAGCATAATTAAATTTAATAGTTCACAATACTACAGGTTATTTTTGTTAATATACTGCTAAACGCTACTACCTAAATCTATACCTTTTAAAATAGTTTATCGTATATTTCTTTCTTGATGTTTTCTCTCTAAACCTCCTACTATAATAAATGTCTTGATTAAAATTATGAAGATTTAAATAAAATAATTGGTTAAAGACTATATATGAGTTGACAAAGATTTCAATCTTCTACAGAAAGTAATTAATAAATTATAAGCAAAGAAGTCTAATTAAAAATCAACGAACAATGTCTGGTTAAAATTATTCTATAATTAAATCTAGTAATCAGTGTGTAATTTACATAAAAAATAAAAAATAAATTAATTTTTTATCCTTGTCTAAAAGTGTTTTAGAAACCATATTAAACATGTTTTTTTTTTTTAATCTATTTGAAATATTTTTAAGAATAATGCGAGAAATCTTGACTTAATTTTGCAGATGTATTTCTTCACATACTAGCAAGACAGAGTTCAAATGTTCGTTAAAAATTGAAACCTTTCCTGTATTACTGAAAATAATTTTAAATTTTAAATATAATAATAAAATTAAAGAGGAAAAAAGATATTTCAAAATATTAGTTACCATTTGCATTGGAAATTATAAGTTATGATCTGTTAACGGCACACCACTTTTATTTTATAGTAAAGATGTATTTAAAATTTAAAAATCAAAAATTGTTGATTTGTGTCATAATGCTTTATGACTTTCAGAACTGCTCCCTCCTTCGGTGGTGTGCAGAAGCATAGACTAAGGAAAGCCTAGAAGACCTCCAAATTCGGCCTAGACTTGCGCGCCCTCGGTGTCAGACCATCTGAACTAATTGGCGCTTAGGCAGTGGTCTGGGACCTTGGCGATGGTCTGCTGCTATGTAGTCTATAATCTTAACATTGAAGGCCCTAATCCGTTGGTGATTCTAAACGGTTACCAGAAAATTTTTTCTGTTGTCGTCTTGGACTTGGAAAAATTTCGAGTGAAAGCGATTGTGCTTTGCGATTTCTAATTATTAAAGTCAACCAAATGTAGTGATTTGATTTATTTATATGATCACTTTATCGTGAATGTTATTTCCATGTGGGTTACTAACTAATCTTTTTTTTTATTTCTATCACTTTTGCTTAAAAAGCTGAAAATTTGTTGCCTTTTTGTTCTCGATTGTTCTAACGGATATTTTAAAATTACTACTTATTGTGCTACTTATTTATATTTTGTTATTGCTTCTACATGTTTTGCTAATAACTAATCTTTTTTATCGCATTTTTGTATTTTAATACTACATTTTGTTCATAGAGATTTTCTTATTTTTAGATCATTTGTATATATAGTTGTTACTGTGAATGTCCGAAATTGGAGAATGTCGACATTCACCGGTGAATGTTGACATACACCAAATACGTCGGTGAAAGACGGAATATTTTATTATATTCTTATATATTCGGACTATCACCGGTGTATGTCGACAATCCCCATGCACTGATGGTGAATGTTGAAAAAATATTTTTGTTACGTTTTTAAATCATAATTTATTATTAAAACATACAAGGATATATGTCAAAATAGCACAAACCATGAAGGAATACTCCAAAGTCCCTGTGTCGATTCCAAAGATAAATATCAAAGAGAAGCTTCAACTTACTACACCTTCTATCAAGCCCTGATCAAACAGCAGATGTTTATCTCTATTAAAAGAACTTCTACTAAAGATAATCTTCTAATGTATGCAACAAAAATGTTACAAACTTCAAAAAGAAAATTTCCTAATGCTCAAATCGATGACACTGTGCGAATACCAGGCCCTGTAGTCGACCGTGGTCATACATATGCCCGAAATGTATTGTCGGTTTTTATTGAAATAGAAGATTCTGACTTTTATAAACTAGTAAAGAAAAATGGTACCCTCATGCTGCTTTATACCTGTAATCAGTTTATATTTTGTAAAAAAAATTTACTCTCTATATATGAGATTTCTTCGCAAGAAATGTCGCTGAGAGAAGCAGCTGCAGCTAATTCGAGAAGTGGAGGGCATGTCTATAAACGCTGTCATTGTAAAAAGAAATGTTTCATTAATAAATGCCATTAAAAATATAAGGGACTCCTTTTGCAATTCAAATTATTATAACAGTTTAAATTGTTGCAACAAATAAGATAGTATAACGTCAATCAGATAATTAAGTTAATTATTGATATGATTTTCTGTTCTAAGAGTGTCCGGTTTGTTCTAAGTTCAACAGTTACATGTGCTACTACTATAGATTTGACTGAATTACGGAGAAGAAAATATAAATATCCGACATGTTCAACATTCACCATTAGTGCATGGTGAATGTCGACATTTACCGGTGTAAGTCAGAAATAAAAGTATTTAGCAAATATTTCGGACATACACCAAATGACTACGTGAATGTTGACATTCACCGGTGAAAGTCGACATTCTCCAGATTTCGGTCTTTCACAGTAACATAGTTATTAATTTATCTCTTTTCTTGCAGCTGTTTTATGATGTTGCCTTTTAGGATTATAATTTAGGAGGGAATTGATTTATAAAACTTTTTATGCATTTTTTGTTTGTTTTATTCTAATATTTATTTTTAGTAGTGTTATTGGGAATAATTTGGAATTACCAAGATGGTACTGTCAAAGAAGAAGTGCATGCTTTGTGATGTAGAAACAAAGCCACTTTTTAGATTTCCATTAGATCCTGAGAGGTAAGCAGTTAAAAATTCAAAGTGAGTACAAATAAATTGTTAGTGTATTAAACCATATTCATTAAAGATTCTATTACCAGTTAGTTTATTACATACTTATAAGATTATTTCTTTGCAATATGTGACATAAAATATTTCTATTAAACAAAATAAAAAACTTTTAATAAAAATAATTTATTTTTAGAGTGCTATTTTATTTTATAAGTATTTTACATTTAAATCGGTGCCTGTATTTTTATATCATCCAACTTTTTTTTTTTCGCTGTAATATATGAATTTTTATAAAGATGTTTTTACTGTTAAAGAAACTGATTTTGTTCTTTGTATACATTTTAAACAGACCCGTGAAACAATACAGATGAATCGTGTTGGACTTGCCATACATCCACTGGATTATATAAGTGGATCAGCTGACCAGTAAAATAATTTATTTTATTTTATGGTTCTTTGCAAAATAGAGGTTTGGCTGCATGTTGGCTTAGCTTATCTTTTACTCTGCATGAAAATTAACTTTTAGAATTGGTTTTTCAGTTTGCTATTTCTGTGTATAACCAATGCTAAAAGTTAACAAGCAGTAACACATCATTTCTAAAAATAAAAATTGATGTGTTACTGTGCTTTCTGGCACCAATTCCAAACATTAACTATAACACACCAATAATAAAATTGGTGTGTTATGTAAACTTGCATGCTTTGGGATATAAAAGTGTTCTATGGTTGGTGGTCTTTGGTGAGGTGGTGGTTTTCTATTATTTTTATATTACAGTCTTATATTGTTTAAGAATTATAATTGGAATTGGCATTGAAATTTTGTTAGTTGTGTTTTTACTATCAAAATGTTGTACTTGGCTCTCTCTCTAGAAGTATGCAAATTTAATTTTCTCAGCTATTATTGAATGCTTTTGCTAGTTGAATGTGCAAATGTGATGCATCTTAAAAACAAACTGATAAATGTATAACTGTTGCTTTATTGTGTTATTTAAATTACTATGAGCATTTTATTGGCTTTATATTTAAACTTTTATTAACTGTACATATTTTACAAATCCTATAACTTTTGTATATATTTATTAAAATCTGAATATGAAAGTTTCAATATCCTGTATCAATGAGAATTTAAATATTTATCCTACTATCCATGCTTTATTGTTAGTAATTACCTTTTTATTAAAAAAAATAAAATATGTGTAGTGTGTAAATAAATTAAGCTTAGTGGAATTCTTTAACCTGCCATTGTTATCACCTATTATCTTTCATTTTTTAACATTTCAGAGGGATTATTCAAAGGACTGTGTGAGTTTACCTTAATTGACCCTATTTGTTTTTAAAAGATAAGTACTACTCTCCTTTTTAAAAAAAAAAAAAAAAATTCTGTTTTTATTTTTGGTATATTTTTTTATTCAGTGGTTTAAAAAAAATTCTGTTTTTATTTTTTGTCAGTGTTTGATAAAGTTTCAATATCAAGCATGAACGAGCATTTAAATATTTATTCTGCTATCATTGCTTTATTGTCAATAAGTACCTTTTTTATATAAAATATGTCTAGTGTTTGAATAAGTTAAGCTTAGTGGGATTTTTTAACCTGCCATTGTAATCATCTAATGCTTTTCATTTTTTCCATTTCAGAGTGGTTAATCACGGGACTGTGTGAGTTTACCCTACTTGGCCCTAATTGACTGAAAAAGATAAGCACTATTCTCTGTTTTCTAATAAAAAAAAAATTTGGTGAGTGTTTGATACAAAGTTTTAATAGATTTGATATTAAATTTCAATATCCTGTATCAACGCGTATTTAAATATTTATTCTACTATCCATGGTTTATTGTTAATAATTACCTTTTTCTTTATAAAATATATGTAGTTTTTGAATATGTTAAACTTAGTGGGATCCTTTAATCTGCCATTGTTATCAACTAATATTTTTCATTTCAGGTTGATTATACACAGGACTTTGCAAGACTTGCCAATACCATAAGAACCGAGAGAAAGGAAGAGTTTATGCTACTTGGCTCTAATTGTTTGAAAAAGATAAGTACTTTTAATTTTAATTTTTTTTTTTTTTTTTTTTTTTTTTTTTTTTTTTTTTTTTTTTAAACATTTTGGTCAGTGTTTGATAAAGTGTCAATATCATGTATCAACGAGCATTTAGACATTTATTCTACTATCAATGGTTTATTGTTAATAATTACCTTTTTTATCTGTAAAATATGTGTAGTGTTTGAATAAGTTAAACTTCGTGTGATCCTTTAACCTGTCATTGTTATCAACTAATATTTTTCATTTTTATTCACAGGACTGTGCGAGACTATAAGGGAAAGAAATTCTTCACTATGTACATTTTAATTTTAGTATTATTAGTGTTTTGTTAATAAATCAGCTGAAATGAACAAATATGTACATTGTAATATAATTGTAATAAAAAATATTGTATTAGTGTTTTGTTAATAAAATGTCATTAACTATCATTTTAATTCTTTCATTTTCTACACTACTTTGTACTTGCAAATTAAAAAAGCAAAGAAATGATTTCTGACTTTTTTTCTGTAAAAGCAGTAAGTTTTTACATAATTAATACAAAAGATTTTCACAGATCAATTAAAAAGGTAAATTTTTTACAGGGGATAATTTCTAAATAATAAAGTATGGATATTAGTAATTCTTAAATGGGAGATTTTCCACAAGTCATTTCTACATAAAAAAAAATCAGTATTAGATTTAAGAAATATTAGAAAGAAATGAGAAAATTAGTAGCATTGCATGTGATTTATTTCACTCCCTTACTATCTTCAGAATTTTAAGCTAAAAATTTATTATTTATTTAAAACATTTACTCCGTTCTTATATTTCCATTTTAAGCTAATAATTTCTAGAAGTAATTTGTACTGTACTTTATAACTATTTAATCGTTTGATAGTTTTAAAATAATTTTATTAAATAGCAACCGTATTTTATAAATATAACTAAATATTTTATATGCATAATTGCCTAAATATAACCAACTAATGCTTATATTTTGCTTAATTTGCACTTATTGCAAAAATTCTGTGCTGTTTAATTTAATAAATAAGCAGTACAAAAGCGCCTCTTAATATATTAAAAACTCAAATTTAAATGTGTATTCATCTTAACAAAATTTCAAACCCTTTTTTGTTCAAAATATGCTTTGAGATCGGGTATAAACTTAATACACATATTGTAAACATAACTTGGCGACAATTTGGCGATCACTTGTAAAAAAATAGAGCCAAAAACATGGCGGCGGGGCCCCCGGAATTGGGAATTTACCATCAATTTTCCACTTAACATGACACTTTCCTTAATCCTAGAGTACCTCCAAACACTTAGGACATATCGTACAAGAAAATTTTTAAAAATTTTCATTGCTCAATGCAATTTTCTGGTAAGTTTATACTGTAGACACATGACATTCTCGGCTAGTGACTACATCTGTATGAATTGCAATGCATAAATTAATGGGGTAGAATAATAAATTTAACTAAGCGGAGCCTTAAACGACTTTGGTGGGATCGGCCCTAAAGCTCCGCTTAGTTAATCCTAAACGGAAATATAAACTGAGTTTAGGAACCGTCCTGTCTCACCAATGAAATTGCGGCCCCGTTTAGCTTAACGGAGATTTTCTGGTCTGATCGGTTGCTCATGTCGAATTTTTAGGGCCGATCCCACCAAAGTCGTTTAACGACTAACTACGATTAGCCACGATTAACTCTGGCGCCAACCAATGGGGAAACGCTATTCTCCGTTTAAACCGAGATTAATCTCGCTTAGCGTTAAACGACCTTGGTGGGATCGGCCCTTAAGGGTATTTGGGTGCGCATATAGGTTTACGCATATTTTCTTATATGTTTACAGGAGTTCTCTCACTACCTCGGTAGGGTGAGGACGTGTTTCTACTGAGCTCCGACCTATCTCGCTGTTTGTGGCCTTGTGGGGACTTGTCCTGCACAAGTGCGACCGGCACTTGATAGTGTACTTATCCCTTCCCTTTCAGGCGCATTGCTTCTCCTGATGGAGAATACGGAATCGAATGCTCATATGGAATGCGATAATGGGAATGCTATTGCTAACCCTCCTGACGACTTGGACTGGCTGCAGACTCAATTTAACCAATTGAAGACGCTTTTGATGACGAATTTTGGAACGGCATGGAACTTCTATAACATCGTTGATGACTACATCAACTTTTCCTATATTATGCTGAAGGATGTGGAGAAACCTGATGAAGACACCCGGGTGAGAAATTTTTTAATTACTCTGCAGGGTGTGCTCAGTTCGGGGAATAGCCCCATAGATGCCTTTCTTAAAACTGAAATCTTTCCTATCTATTTTAAAAACTGTAGTAAGCGTATTAAGAGTTTATTATCTAAGCAGAAAATAGAATTAATTAGGGATAACGAGGGCAACCTCCGTGTCCTAGATCATAGTGCCGCCTCTAAAAGAAAGAGGCCTAACGAATCCGATATCCCCCTTAAAAATTCTTTTGCCGTACTAAATGACCATGCGGAAGGTGAAATGGAAGAGGTTGCGGCTGAAGAGCCAACAGTTACGACTACTAAAGAGACAGAAATTAAGCTGAAAAAACCATACAATCTATACTTCGAAATCAACCAAAACTGCCCCAATCTCCTGGCTCAAATTCATGAAATGTCAAAGCACATAACCACCAAATATGTCCGGAACCAGATAAAGATCAGCACGGATGATGCCGACTCTGATGTCATACTGTAAACCTGGAAGGTGTTTTTCCCCTCCGGTTAAGAAATCGCTCCCGGTATAGATTAATTAATGACGTCAAACCAGTGGAGATAATTCTTATAATTCACTTCACCGGGCGGCATTTTAAAACTGCCGATAGTACGTGGCTATTATGTAGATGAGCAAGAGAAGATTATATTTAAGCCGCCGGCAAATGCAAGCAGTGAGGATGTTGTTTTTCTTGTGCTGCCATGTAAGGGATGTCAGTCCTGTAAACCGTTTGTTTGTAGATAGCAAGCTGCTATCAAGTAGTGTAATTCTTAATGTTATTTTTAATAAACGAGTCAGCCTCTGGCATTACGAGTGTTTTTTTTTCGAGGAACTTCACATCTACTGCATACCTGCTAATGATATGGCGTAGTATTCTAACAATGGTTATGGGCCCAGGTTTGACGCCCAGTGAAGTTTGAAAGGACTGAGTTCTGGAAATAACGAGATAGACAGTTTTCTGCAGTAGTGCTGTGACGGGGGCCGTGAGCAAAATGGAGTGTGCTCAAATCCCCATACTTACCCCTACAAATTGGTCGGTGTGGAAAACTGACATGAAAGTTCTCCTGATGCATTGGGGGTGTTGGAGATTCATCGAGGGCACCGAGAGTCCAATAATTAAGAAAGGAGTCACAGATGGAAAAACAGCAGGCAAGTCCTCTACAAGCGAAACCGGGCCAGCCACAGAAGGAGCAACATGGCGAGAGGTAAGCGACTGGCAGATGAGGAAGGATAGAGCTTTCACCTTTATTTATCAAGGACTTCGACCTGATTTAAGAAGTTTATTATCCGGTACAACTGATGGCAGAGAAGCATGGAAGATTTTGACAGATCACTTTGAGCCAAGAACTCGTGCCCAGGTAGTTCGCCTATTAGACGAATTTTTTATGATGAGATTCGAGCCGAATGAAGATGTCGGGCTTTTTATAAGTAGGGTGAAGGAAGCGGCTGGTCGTCTTAAAGCAGCTGGACATGAGCTTCAACCACTCTATGTAGGTTTTCAGCTAATACGTTCTTTGCCACAGGAGTATCAACCAGCAGTGCAACAGATTTATCGTTGGAGTGACGAGGAATTTCATCCAGATAAAATTGAGGCCGAATTAATACTGGAGCAGAACAGACTGCAACTGATGGAACGGGATTTCCGAATCGACCAAATAGCTTTCCTGAGCAGGACGACTGAATCAAACCAAGGTTACAGCAACAGTCCAGGTAAAAACTTTAAATCGCTTAAAGAGGAAGTTGTAGTAGACCAGTCTGATAAAATTTCTACTAAAGATAAGGCAATTGGACCCTGTTTTAAATGTAAACAATTTGGTCATCTTATAAAACATTGTAAAGATAGGACTAAAGCTACTTCCCATAGGAGTCGGGGGAAACTTAAGAAAAGCTGGGGAAATTTAGTGGAAATTGAGGCAAATTCAAGCAGTTCGGATACTTTTACAGACTGTACTATTTGGGTTGTAGATACTGCAGTGACATCACACTTTAGTAATAACAGAAATTTGTTTTGTACCTTTAGGCCAGTAAGTAACGTGCAAATGACATTAGCCGCGGGATCGGATAATAGTCCGATTGAAGGGATAGGTACAATTAAATTTGTAGTTAAATCAGGAAAGTCTCAATCCATAGTTATACTAAAAGATGTAATGTATAACCCTAAATTAAGACGCAATTTGTTGTCTGGATCTAAACTTGAAAAGGAAGGTGCACATTTTGTAGGTTCGAAGGGAAAGATAAAAGTTTATAGATCAAATTGGTCAGAGATGTTTACTGCTAACAGAAAACATAATTTATATTTTTTAAAACCTACAAAATACTTAGTAAAAAATAACGAGATAAGTAGTATGTTGCAAGAAACTAGTAATATGTCGGGAATAAGCCATGAAAATAATGAAGTATTATGGCATAACAGATTCTGCCATATAAATCAAGATTATTTGTTAAATACTAGTAAAAAATCAAAGTGTAAGGGGCTTACCGAGGTTAAAAAGGTTAGAAGAACATTGCACAATATGTAAAACAGCTAAAGCAAAGCGGATATCTTTTAAACCATTAGGCCATGTTAGATCTAAAGGACCTTTAGAGCTAATACATATGGATATATGTGGGCCTTTGCAGGTTGTTTCCCAGAGTGGTTGTAGATATTTTTTATCGATTACCGATGATTATTCTAAGAGGGTTACGGTATTCCCCATTCGAAGTAAAACTGATGTGTTTAATTGTTTTAAGAGATACCAAGCTAGAGCGGAAAGATTTTTAGGCAAGAAAATACTATCTGTTCGAACCGATAACGGGCTAGAGTTCTGCAATGCAGATATGAGTAAATTTTTAGAAAACCAGGGGATCAGACATGAACGAACTAATACGTTTACTCCTGAGCAGAACGGCACTAGTGAACGTTATAATTTAACAGCTTTAGATGGAGTTAGGTCCCTAATAAAATATAGTGGTATACCAAAAAGTTTTTGGGATGAAGCGTTACTTTGCTATACATATGTTTGGAATAGGGTGTGTCATAAAGGTTTCACGAAAACCCCTTTTGAACTGTATTCGAAAAGGAAACCTTCAGTATCGCATCTCAAAATTTTTGGATGTTTAGCTTATGTGAATGTACCAAAAGCAGAAACGCAGGAAACTTGACATGAAAGCAACCCCAGGGATTATGTTAGGTTATGCACTAAAAACGAGAGGTTATCGTATCTGGCTAGAAAACGAACAAAAGGTTGTAGAAACAGCGAATGTTAGATTTGATGAATCTAAAAATGGGGTGGAAGCGGTACTGGGTCCCGAACGGAAATACACTAATTTTAATTTTTTTGAGCTTAATAGATCGGATGACGACGACGATCGTTTACCAGCGGATATGCAAACGAAAGTTCGATCCGAATCTTCAGTATCCGAAAAACCCGAGGTAGAATCTGACACTGAACTTTTAACACCTTGTAATCAAATTCCCTGGATTAGAGACGCCGTTCCGCGTAAAGGTGGTTGGCGTACTGACATTTATTACAGAATTGAGGGAACCAACACAAGACTCCGTTCAATAAATGATGTTACAAAGTATTGCAATCAAAACAAAATAGCTTTAGATGAGACCATGTTCGATTTTAGAGGTAAAAATTCCCAATCTGGAAAAGTATCAGAGTTGACTAGTACAAGTAATCCCGAAGCTCATTTAACGGAAGTAAAAATACCTAAAAGTTATAATGCAGCTTTAAAATCATCTGAAGCATCGCAATGGAAAACCGCGATGGATAACGAAATTAAAGTTATGCAAGATCGCAAGGTCTGGGAATTAGTTAACCCGCCTCAGAATGCAAAAGTTCTCGGATGTAGATGGGTGTATAGTATTCGGTATAACGATAAAATGGAACCGGTGCGATATAAAGCAAGGTTGGTAGCCCAAGGGTTTTGCCAAGTTAAAGGCGATTCTTACGAGGAAGTGTTTAGTCCTGTCGTAAATTTTTCGTTAATAAGGTTGTTCTTTACAATTTTTGTTTGTTTATTTAAATGGTGCCATGTGCAATTAGACATAAACAATGCTTTCTTGTATGCTGATATTGATAAAGTTGTATATATGAAACAGCCGAGAGGTTATGAAGTAAATGACAATCAAGTGTGTATGTTAACAAGGGCTATTTATGGTTTACATCAAAGCAGTAGACTTTGGTACTTTGAAATAGATGAACTTTTACTAAATTTAAAATTTGAAAGGTTGTCATGGTGTAATTGTGTTTATTCTTTGCAAGATAATATAATTTTACTTTTGTATGTTGACGACATTGTAATTTTTGGTAAAACTGAAACAGATATAGAAGAGATTATATTTTTGTTAAAGAATAAACTTGATTTAAAAGTTTTAGGTAGAACTCGTAGATTGTTAGGAATTGAGTTTGTCGAACAAGGAGGAAAATTGTTTTTGCATCAGCAAAGCTACATTGAAAGAGTATGCCAGTTGTACGAGAAATACAATTTTCCTATTAGTTCATTGCCAATGGCAAAGGGTAGCGTGTTATCTAAGCTTGATGAACCCAAAACGAGCCAGGAATTAAATGAAATGGCTAACATACCTTACCGAAATTTGTTAGGTTCTTTAGCATTTATTGCTCACCGTACAAGGCCTGACATTATATACGCAATAAATATTTTAGCACAGTTCCAAGCTAATCCTGGACATAGACACTGGCATTGTTTGTTGAAAGTGTTAGGCTATTTAAAAGGTACTAGTAACTTGAAATTGAGTTTATCAAGAGTTACATCCCCTATGCTAACATGCTTTGCAGATTCGGATTTCGCTGCAAATCGGGACGACCGCGTATCCATAGGTGGTTTTATAATTTATTTTGATAAGGTGCCTATATCATGGCGGACATTTAAACAAAAGTCAGTTAGCCTATCAACTATGGAAGCAGAATACGTGTCGTTAGCTGAAGCAGCAAAGGAGTTAATATGGTTGAAAAATATTTTTGATAATAAAATACTAAAATTAAGTTTGAGACATTGTGTTATATTTTGTGACAATCAAGCCGCTATTGAGTTCTCAAAGTCACCCATAGAAAACTACAGAACTAAACATATAGATATAAAGTACCATTTTTTAAGGAATTTAATTTACGCTAAAAGTTTTGAGTTAAAATTTGTTAAAAGTAAATCTAATCTTGCCGATAACCTTACAAAGCCAGTGACTAAAGAGCAAATGAAAAATTTTTGTTCGGAGGTTTTTGAGACATAAAATTCTCGAACTTAGGTAGGTTGATTTTTTTTATTTAGGGTAAAAGTGTTTACCTTTGCATAAAAAAAAAAAAAAAAAAAAAAAAAAAATTTTTTTTTTTGGTCAACCCTCTTCGATATGAACTCTTGAATGTAATATGAAATGCTTTTGAGCATTGTATATGTATGAATATATTTTTATATACTTTTTATGACAATTTCTTTATATAACTGTGTTTATACAAAGCATGTATTTTTTTTTTTTGCCTCGAGTTCAGTGTGAAGTGTGGTAAGTTACCGGAGGGAAAAAGGGGGCCGATTGATGTCATACTGTAAACCTGGAAGGTGTTTTTCCCCTCCGGTTAAGAAATCGCTCCCGGTATAGATTAATTAATGACGTCAAACCAGTGGAGATAATTCTTATAATTCACTTCACCGGGCGGCATTTTAAAACTGCCGATAGTACGTGGCTATTATGTAGATGAGCAAGAGAAGATTATATTTAAGCCGCCGGCAAATGCAAGCAGTGAGGATGTTGTTTTTC
>JAGEOH010000454.1:37500-48049 GCA_032207245.1 Pardosa pseudoannulata
TACATTTTCTTGGAAAGAGCCCCCCCCCCTACCTCTCCCTGCTAATGGAACCATCTGTTTCAAAGCCCGGAGGGTTACAGGGTGAAAATAGAATGAATGTCCCTTCTCCTTCCCACGGCTTTCACTGGATATATTCACTAAGCAGTTCCGATCATTTGAGTTTTGGGGGGTCTCACTAATTTGTACATTGACACTGCCTGGCCGTGACCTTGGAGAACCTTTTCTGGACACAGTCTAACGCTGGGGTGCATTTTGGAAGAATTTCTTGAGTTGCCCTTATATAACAGTTGTGGAAAAATAATTTCAACAAAATTATATTGGTTTATAGTTAAATTTATTTAACATGGTAGCTAAATCACATTTTCAATATAATAAGATGAGGGAATATTAATAGTTTTACTACTGTAAATTTAATTTAGATTTCGTTTTACATTTGAATTAAAATCTTCAAAGCAGAAAACATAATGTTTTTAATTTTTTAGGTATAGCAAATATATAGAATTTATCTAACATTATATTATCCCCAATGGAAGAAAATTAGTAAATTACATAATTTGTTAAATATTATCGAATTAGTTAAAATACTATAATTTCATACAGAAATGAATTAATTCTCAATAATAAGCTACTTATTTTGGGATGAATATCAAAGTACACACTGGATATTCGGGTAAATAAATAACCCCTTTAAGAGTGTTCAGAACTATAGTCCTCAATTTTATTAAAAACTTAGACTGTATTTTAAAGAATAAAATAAAAATTCATCCATTTAATTGTTCTTAATGAGTTAGAAAACATTTATTTAATTTTTAAGTTGTATTAGTTTTCATTATTAAATGAGAAATCAAATAGATTTTATAATTTTTCACTTCAAGGGAGCGATGATTACAAAGTTTCTAAAACTTCATTACAATTTCTTCTCATCTTCTAAGTGGTCTTAGGACTTTTTTTCGCCCTTCCTCGAAATGTTTAACTTTAAACAGTGAAATTTCCTAAACAAACAAAAATTCTTACAGAGGTATTAGCTACAAAGCCTCAGGTATTAATAGAAGTATTTTTCTTTGTAGTATTCTATAAGATTATGTGTAGTCGAGGCTGTTTTTGGGACAAATAACTATTTATTTATTTATTTACTGCTGTTAATTAAGCATGATATACATCACTTATATTTTTTACATTACTACATATTTATTATAATTTATACATTTCAATGTTTTGTGTCCACACCTCAGTCACTGTACGTGGTCAAATTTTTTAATATGAGAGAAAGATTAACTACCCCTATCTTTCGTATTACTCTACACAGGAAAAAATATGGATAATATGTATTTTTAAAAAAATCTATAAAGCTATCTAGGATATCGTTTATTTCTTCTTCAGAAGTATAAGAAACTGTAATAAATTGATGTTAAATAAAACCATGAAGAAACGTTTTTCTCTATGCAGCTGTGGATGTTGATCAACGACTGATACATTCATAACCTGCAGATAGTTCAAAATAAGTTTCTTGTATTGACCAAAACGGCTCATTATACCTGTACAGGGAATTCCTACTTAATCTTAACATTAAAACAATAACCTTCCTACTGAATCCCCAAAATTTTGTATGTATAGTATTGATCTTGGCTATCAATAAATACAATAAAGAAGAGGAAATTTTTAATTAGCTATGGTCCAAGGGAAAATTATTGATGGCCTCGGGCAACTCTGAACTGTGATTATTTAGAATCTATAACTAAATTCAATGTTCTCCAAGTTCTCAAACGATACCTTAGGGGGTCTTCTGTTTGGTTCTAAATTACGGAGACCCAGTGGAAGTAATGTTACTCGTGTCCGTAGCATTCCTTAAGCTACACGTGCTCCTCGGGTGGTGCTAAATGGGTAACAGCTTTGCAGACATGTGTTGGCATAAAGATATATTTGCCTCTGTTACCATCTGCATTTGATAAAACAAACTATATTCATCGCATTTGCAGAATAATTTGTTTGTATTTTTTTAGTTCCACAGGGATTTCCATGCCTTTTAGCACAATCCTGTCTTTAATAGAGATTTCAACTAAGATAAGCATGTCTTAGATGTTTAAATTTAAAGTTTTGTTTATGATACTGTTAAATTAGGAATATTTTCCTTCCTGTTTCTTTAAACTTTATAAAACTACTTGCCGTACAGTTTGCGCATGTATATTGAATCTCCAACGTATATTTTTGTTTCATAGACTTATGCAATCTTAACTTTTCTTAGAATATCTTATTAGAAGTTGCAATCATACCAGTACAATAGTTTCTCAAACTTAATATTCAAACCGGAAATAAAAGACATATGCTTTAATTATCGATTCCACAATCATGAGTCAACATCAACGTATTTTATAATATAAAATAAATATATATATATATATATATATATATATATATATATATATATATATATATATAGAGAGAGAGAGAGAGAGAGAGAGAGATAAAGATATAGATGCACGTCTATATGGGTGTGTATGAATGCATACATATATTCTACTAAAACTCCTAGTCAGCACCTTCCTGACATACCTCCAACCCCGTTATAGCATCACATAAGTGTGTGAACAAATCTTTCCTTTAAGACCTACAATGCTAAAAATCCGTTAAACCACAGACTAATTATTTTCCGCCAGGAATGAAGAGTTTGAAAATTTGAGATATTCTTTTATCTCTCTGTAATTTTACTTTTCCCACTTGAAATATTTCTTGTATTGGAAGTGTGTACTATTTTTTTACCTTTATGCTCTTAAGCATTTGTAAACATAGTTGTATCGTATTCGAATTGACGGAAGTAGTGCTTTGCGGCAAGTTAATGGATTTAAAACTTCCTGTTTTTCTGTGCTATCATTAAAGAGAAATAGTATTTCATCTGTCCTAATGCATGGGAAAAGGTTCTAGCTTCAATCACTTCTTTGTCGTGTTTACTTTCACTCGTTGGTGAATTCTGAATTTTCTTCGTTATCAGATTGCTTACTCTAAGCATATGGTTTGCCGTGCATGATACGAATGTGCGGATAAGAATTACTAAATTCTAGGGATGAAATAAACATAAAGTCAGGAGAATTAAAGGTTTGTCTTAAAATAACTATGTACGTTTATGAAAAAAAAAAGATAAAAGAATAATAAATAGATTCTTAGTGATGTTGATAAAGCATTACAGAAATTATTGCAATAAAAAAATCACAAGTACTTTACTGTATTTCTAACTGAAGAAAAAACAACTAAATTGTATTAAAATGCTGAAGTATGTACAGGTGTAATGCTTGTACTTACCTAACATTTTACTGATATGAAGAGATAACTCTGTCTTTATCTAATTTTAACAATAGATATATGAATGCAAGTTGATTTACCGCTACTACTACAAACTCGTTATGACGCCAACTGGTATTGGAACTGATAGTAGTACTATAGCGCGGTTAGACTGTTTATCAATATCAATATACATTATATTTACATTATATATATACACACTTGTAGGTGAATGTATGCTTTTAAGCCAAACGGTGGTTGAATGGTTCAGTTTTTCTTTTGGGTACCGGAGTTCATGGATTTGAATCCCACTGCTGGCATGGATGCTTGTAGCCGTTCAGAATCCGCTTTAAGCAGTAGGTCCCGGCCTCATTAGCCCTCATCAGCAAAACAGTAGACCGTATCGCTCCATACCAAACCATGTATGCATTTATATATATAGTTTAAAAAAATTTTAATTTAGCATTAATTCAATTGTTTCGGAAGAGTGATGATATAGATTTTAATAAAGGCAAGATGAACCTTAAAAAAAACAGTCTTATTCGTATGTACAATTGAATGGTCATTTACTTAATAAAAGAGACAAACTTTCTGAAATCACTAAAAATACAAAATACTACGATGGTCGAAAAACTCTTACTATTTTTAAATATTTAAATCTTTTCCTTTAATAAAATATAAATAAATAAAAATTTTAGGTGAAATTATTTTACTGTAAATCGGTCATAAAAGAAACTAGTTAAAAAGCAATCGTAATTTGTATTAAGGATTTTTTAAATGTAACCAAGTAATAAATGACATTTTTGTTTAAATCTATATCTTAACAAATTCCAGATTAGACAAATATTTCTATCTACTAATTTTTACTAAATGAAACTGTATAAATAATTAAAGTATTTTATAAATGCACTTAATTGCAGGCCAAGAACTCTAAACTAAAATAATAACATCGAATTTCCTCTTTAACTAGTATTCCAATCAGGCATGGAAGAATATAAGTGCAACATTTCAGCACGTACCGACTAAGATGCTTTTGTGACCAGGGCACAACCTAAATTATTGTGCCTCATTCTTAAAAAAAAAAATTGATAATAGGATATTCATATTCAAATAAAAACTTTAACATTAAATTAGAAACAGGTTTTAAATATTGTTTCTATTTTTTCATTATTTATAAGCATAAAACTATTTATTGAATTAGAATTTAAGTAAACATAAAACAGATATGTAAACACAAACACAAACAGAAATGGAAATACTTGTATTAATTTAAAAGCGAAAGAATGCAAAATATCAACAAAATTATCCTTTCTCTTAAAATGTTTAGATGACTTTGGGTAGAAAATAAAATCAAGTACAAATGCCATTCAAATTGCAAATTTCAATGTTACATTTTATTTTTATGTAACCTCGCAGGTTTTTTTTTCATTTCCCAGTTGAAGTGCTGTTTGAACTAAAAAATTCTCAAAATGTAAAAAAAGGATTATTGTATTTAATTTCAGTTTAAATCAAGTGAATTGAGTCATTAATATTAAGGTGAACTAAAAGAATAAAGAAATAAAAGAATAAAGAAATGAAAAATCGAACAATTTCACATTTGAAATTTTTGACGGTAAAATATCGCTTGACATTATAAAGAGTAGGTGCTTTAACAGATTTATTAAATTGTAAGTTTTATATAAGATTTCTTCACATATGCAGCATTTTAACAGGGCTGGGGGTATATTGGAATAACGCAAAATCGTATATATCTATAATGTGTTCCGGTTCCTGTGCGATAATCAGACACGGCTCTTTAGACAGGAAAAGGAATGTTAAAAAAAATAATAATTAAAGAGATAGAAATAAGGTGGTAATGCGCCTTTTTTAGTGGGAAACGACCACCCAGAATTTAAAAGATATCAGTACTCGACTTCCTGTCATTTTCTTGTAGGTATATAAGTAACAGCACAGTTAGTAGCGAGTAGGAGATTCTCGAAATATTTCATTGCTACTCTTCATATTAATTTTTAACCCAAAATCAAAGTCGGTAAAAAATTAATTCTGACTCAGAGACAGAGAGCTTGTTGAATTCTTCTGAAGATTACCTTTATTCGTCAGAGAGTGAATGTGATTTCGAAGATGATTCTTTGGATTCTGTCAGAAACTGGACTCCAATGGATATTTCGGCATCGGTAGCTGCTCCTCCTAGATTTCCATTTACTGGAAAGCCAGGAGTACAAGTGGATATTAATTCAGAAGATCCTTTGGAATATTTTCAGTTATATTTTAAGGAAGAAGTTATTTCTTTCATCGTTCAAGAAACCAACAGGTATGCAGAAAATTATTTTGAAAATACTCAACTTACACCCAGTTCTAGAGCTTTGGAATGGAAAGAAACAAATACCAAAGGAATGAAATGTTTTTTAGGCTTACTTTTACTCCAAGGAATTATTAATAAACCTGTTGAAAAATGGTTTTGGTCGAAGCGTCCGATTCTAAACACGCCATTTTTTGCTACTGTGATGACTGAAAAACGCTATGGGCTCATCATGAAATTTTTGCATTTTGAGAATTCTGAAGAGTTTTCAGCAGATAACCATCCGAATCCAATCGAATGAGGTGCCGACAAAGATGCACTCCGATTAACTTTAATCCTAACTTAACATTAATCCTAATTTCAAGTTTTTATGCAAACTGTTCTCGTTAATTATTCATTTATCTTTTGTAGAATAAATGTTGTGGCAACGGCGACAGAAGAATTCATTTTATTCTCTTGCAGTCTAATGCGTTGTGTATATAACGAGATGTGTTAAAGTTTGATCTGTTTTTTCCGTAATAAAATGCTTGTTCGTTTTAAGCTCTGAATTTTAATTACCTGCTGCACAGTTCCGTGGGAGTATCAGACCAACACCTCCCCACATGTTTTTAAGGCTTACTTTTACTCCAAGGAATTATTAATAAACCTGTTGAAAAATAGTTTTGGTCGAAGCGTCCGATTCTAAACACGCCATTTTTTGCTACTGTGTTGACTGAAAAACGCTATGGGCTCATCATGAAATTTTTGCATTTTGAGAATTCTGATGAGTTTTCAGCAAATAACCATCCGAATCCAAAATTAAGAAAGATTTATAAAATTTATTTAATGTTAATCAACTTATTTAAATCTGTTTATATACCAAATCAAGATATAACAATTGATGAAATTGCATATAAATGGTTGTTGGGATGGAAGCAATATATTCCAAGTAAACGAGCAAGATTCGGTATAAAAATTATGCAAAGCCGAGTCAGGCTACATATGGAATTTCATTATTTACACTGGAAAAGGTACAACTTTTATGGAAGAGTATGAAAGATATGGACTTAAAGATTATGGAAATGTGTTTTGACTTTGTTACACGAATTGAAAAATCAAGGTTATCTGCTGACTACGGATAATTTTTATACATCGCCAGAACTGGCAGAACTGTTATTACAGTGTAAAAACAGATATATGTAGGACAATGAAGTCAAATCGCAAAGGTTTACCTCTGAGACTAAAAACTGAAAAATTGAAAAAAAGAAAACATCATTGCCTTTCAGAAAGGTAAGATGTGTGCTCTAAAGCGGAAAGACAAAAAAGATGTACTGATGTTAAGTACAATTCATAATGCGGACATTACACAAGTAAAAGTTAAGTCTCGGAAAATAAAACCAAAAGAAAACCTGTAGCAGTAGTAGAATACAACAGGACCACGGGAGGAGTAGATAAGTCAGACCAATGTCTATCTTACTACAAAATAACCAGAAACCACCAAAGGAAATATTATAAGAAAAATTTCCGCCACCTAATAGGCCAATGCGAGTGGAATTCTTACATAATTTTTGAGAAAAAAGGAGGTAAAATGACTCACATAGAATTTCGCATGAAATTGGTTGAACGGCTAATAGAAGAGGGAGCATGTGTGCAAGAATCTAGAATTCGAAAAAACGTTGTTAAATACACAGAAAATGTATCACGGTTAACAGGCAGACATTTTCCTTCATATTGTGAAACGAAGGTGTAAGAAAACAGAAATCCCGAAAATGTGTTGTATGTTCACAAAAAAAAGAATGAAATCGGGAAGCGCGATTGACGTGAAACACGATTTCAGTGTAAAGACTGTGATGTTGGACTATGTGCTGCGCCGTGTTTCGAAATATATCATACGTATGTTGATTTCTATTAATATTAGTCTTTAAAATATTGTCAAATAATTCAAAAATTAAGTTTTGACTTTTTTTTTTAAATTTCAATGTATAATTAGTTTTAATTGTTTTAAAATATGTGAATTTTTAAAAATGCGTTTACCTAGTTATGGTAAAAAAAATTTAGTAGTTTATAATTTTCCTTTTCAATTTTTTTTAAACTTTTATTTGAGAAAAATAAACTGTAATAATAGTTTAGTTATAAGATATTAGAAATTAGTCAACTTTATGTTAACTGTGTATATTTTAAGTTGACTTTATTTATTTTGTCTCATTTGTTACAAGTCTTCGCGAGTCCTTTAGCCTTATAGATGTGCAATTAATTTCTCTTACTTTTGATCATAGAAAATATATAAGCGGATCAATTTTAATTTTCAAACTAAATTATCTTTTTACATGCTTTAATATATATTACCTGGATCGTGGTTTTTATTTTGGTACTTTGCTTGATGTTTTAAGCATATAGCTATACTTTTTATATTTATTTACTTATTACTTCTTGCTTTCCAAAGGCAAAAAATAGGAAGTTTGAATTCTTCACAAACAGCAACTTCTATGTGTGTATTATTATGTTTTTATTTCTCTATTAAAAAGGAAGTCTTTTAATAATAGGGTACTAATCATTTACTTGGATTACTTGCAATTAAAGCATTAATTTTGTTATTTTATGAAATATTTTAATATTTCAATGCTAATCTCAGGTAAAATGTGTTATTCAAAAAATCTCATGTTTTGTTGGATGGTTATAATTATATAAATCCTTTTTCATTGAGTGATATTTGTTCTTTATGCATTTATTTTTATACGAAAGAACAATTTAGATGAAATATATGGGGGAAGGAGAAGTTTCACCAAAACTTAACCAGTCCTAGTTTCTTATAAATGTAATATATTTTATCAACTTCTATGGAGAGATTAAGGCTCCCAGATTTCAGGAATAAGTATTTTAATGAGCATAACATATATTTGCATGTTGCGTATAAAAAGTTGACATAATTTTAAGAAAGAAGGTATTTTAAACCTAATTTTCTTTGAATTCGAGTAAAAATACTTATAGTTTGAACAATGATTATTTTTTTAAGTCTAATTTCTTCATTAAAAAAAATTTGTGTTTAAGAAATTGAAGGAAAAGTAAATGTCTTTTAACTTCTCAAGTTAAAAAGAATCAGTTTGTATTTCCCACGAATCTCTTCCATGTTTATGCAGACCTGTATAAATCAAATATGTAATAAAGAAATTTTATTTTCTCTCATGAATGTAAGTAAATAATAATAAATTTTGAATATCTTAGATAAAATGTATTAAAATGTATAGGACATAAACCAAATCCCAAAACCATAAAAATGTCTCTTACGCATAAAACAATGTACATAACTATCCTAATTCTAATTACAGTAATAATTTTCTGTTTTATGTTATTGATAAAAATAGCAACATTTATGATTTTGTTCAAAGTATGTTAATATTAGAGTTACAAAATACTTAAAAATTTTGAAGCAGACCTTCAAGACCTTCAAGATGGTAGGGCAACTGGATTTCCTGGGCCGCACCCTCTAACAGTAAGCAGAAAATAACAAAGTGCAGAAAAATAAAACAACTAAAAAAGGATTGAAGCAGAGGTGACAAAACTGGAATCTAGGGAAAGAAACTTTGAGAAATTTGGAATTTTGAAGGAGAAAAGAAATCTATAAAAGTTTCTAAATGTGTAATGTGTTGTTTACACATAACAGTTGACCTTTATAAAAATTACCACGTAAAGACTACCATGAACAGGCCGAGAAATTTGATCTAAAATAGAATTAATTAAAAAAAGAGTGACACTTAAAGCACTGCCATGGGGGACACCCTCTTCCTGGATAAAACTATCGGATAAAATATTTCCAATACGAACATTAAAAACGCGTTTAGATAAAAAGTTTGATATAAAAATGGGGAGGTTCCCACGTAGTCCAAGATTAAAAATATCGCGAAGAATGCCGTAACGCCACGTTGTGTCATAAGCTTTCTGAATATCAAAAAAGACAGACACAAAATGATTCCGCTTCACAAAAGCATTTCGAATTAGACTTTCCAAATTCACGAGGTTATCACTAGTTGATCTACCTTTCCTAAACCCACTTTGGAAGGGAGAAATAAACTTATTGGTCTCCAACACGTACATGAGACGGTTGTTGACCACCTTTTCTAAAAGTTTGCTCATGCAGTTTGTCAAAGAAATAGGACTGTAGTTGTTAGGATCAGAAGGATTTTTATCACGTTTCGGTATAGGTAAAATGATGGATTTATGCCAATCAGAAGGAAAGGTATGTTCTTGCCAAATTCTATTAAAAAGACGCAAGATGTTAATAGTGAATTGTAGGGAAGATTCTGAAGAAGTTTGTAGTTTGGTTTGGTTTGGTTTGTTTTAAGGTTTAATGGCGCAAAATCAACTAAGGACATACTGCGCCAAACAAAAGAGTAAAACAGTACATAGATGAAAAAAGGAAACAAGGTAAAACAAGTAAAAGTTTATGAATGAACGATTAAAACATTAAAACGCACAAAAACAGATGATAAAAGCAGCAACCGCATAGATGTAGAAAAAGGAATTAAAATTCATGAAATAAAACAGTAACGTGTAAAAATTTAAAAAGATTCCGATGGGGATCATCTCCAACAAGGTCATTTAAACTAGGTGATTTTGAATTAAAAAATTTCAAATACAAATGGTAAAAACAGGAGCACGAAGTTAAAAGATGTAAAACAGTGATAGGCGAATGACAATAAGAACAGGTTGGTGCAGTATCATTGAGGAGAAGGTGGACATGCGTCAGCCTCGTATGGCCGATACGAAGGCGAGTAAGAATTACATCCTTTTTCCGATTTCCAATGGTTGGCCAAATGTCTAAGGTAGGTTTTATTGCGTGCAGTTTGTTATTAACCATACCGTTCCAATTACTTTGCCATAGACAGATGAAATGACGCCTAATTTCTCTCTTAATGTCCGGGTATGGAATAGGACAATCAACATGAATGTTAGGATTTTTTGCTGCTTCATCAGCCACCTCGTTGCCGTAGATCCCAACGT
>JAGEOH010000455.1:0-47965 GCA_032207245.1 Pardosa pseudoannulata
AATAGGACCGTAGCGATCCAAAACAACGAACCATTTATGCTTTAATTTAAATATGTGATGAGAAAGATCCACTATCATTTGGTGACCTTCAAGAGATGACTAAAAATTGTTCAATTAAATCTTTATATTTTGGCATCATTAAAAATATTCCACTGATTTTTTATATAATTTGTTGTATGTTGTATGCTATGTAATTATGTAAATTTAAAATATCTTTCTATTAGTAAAAATACTTATGTATAATCAAATATTGATTATTTCATATTCTGTTTGTACGGTGTTATAATTTCTGTGGTTTGACAAGTTTCATAAAAATAATATTAGATTGGGTAAAAAACCCTTCATGTTATATGCAAAGAATACTGAAGAATTCTTTTGTTCTTCTCTCTTCTCCCCATAAAATGTTTAAATGGAATTCTGTGTTGCATTAAATTTATAAGCCTTCTATCAATTGAACACTAAACTTATGATTACCAAGTAAATTACACCCTTATATCCTTGTAAAAGCTAAGACTTTTTTTAAGCCAGTGCTAAAATATATAGATAATATTTTCCAAAACAGTGTCATTTTTTACGTAATTAAAACTTTATGTTTTGTCATTATAAAAGAAAATACAGTAAAACCTCCATATAATAAACACCTCAGAATGAAAAACGTGCCCTATATTTGGAAGCGATTCTTATATATGTATATATTGAAAACTTTTATTGAGTGCATTATTTTTCAAAAACTTAATTTCGGGTTTAAAAAAAAATCTAACAAATTTCTTTTCGCGGAACATGTATTACTTGTATTGTCAATGTTCTTAAAATTCACCCTTTTACTGAAGAAAATATTCAATGGCTTCGGTATATTTGACAATTCTTGGAATCCAATAGTTTCTCTTAATGCTAACATTTGTTTCCTTTTTTTATTGTGGTTCTGATACTTTTGTAGCTTAATAATCAAAGATATATTTAATTTGCAGTAAAAAGAAATAGCAATTAAGATGCTGCAAAAGTTATATGTCTTTCTGGAAATTTAAATTTACTTTGAGTATCGGTCAGTGCAGTTTTTTCCACCTCTTAAACGTTGACATAAGTATGTAATTAAAAATTAAAAAACTTTCCATAATTCTTTAATTATTTTTAACTTAATATAATTTTTGAATTGCTTCCCTTGAGTATAATTTAACAGCGTGTAAATTTTTTGTATTTACAATACAGAAAAAGAAGGAAAATCATTATCTTTTCTCATTTTGATCTAATTATATCTTACTTCAAAAGAAAAAATAGCTTTCACTATTTAATCTTTAAATGTAAAAACAAAAAAGATATTTAGTCCTTATGTTAAATATACTTTGCTAGTCACAAAACCCTAATATAATTACATTGAAATTATTATTTCACTATGACTATTCTAAGTCTATTGCTGGAAAACCCCTTTCATATTTTAGGGTTTTTCTCCGCAAATATGTGGTACGCGCCTTATCGTGTAGTCACGCCACACCTGTAAGGTATAAAGCTAAATTTTACAATGACTTTCTACAATGTTATTCACAAACCCCGTTTAGAAATTTAAGGCTTTATTCAAAAAGAAGGAAAATGCGGCATATGTGTAAATCCCCCACACCTGGTAGAGAAAAAGAAAAAGTATTATAAGAAACGCTCATGCCTCGCACATTCTTAGAAATAGAAGTTAGTAGCTAGGTATTATGAAATTAAAGAAAGGACAGTCTGAGGTCCGAATAATATAAAATTGTGGTCAACACTTCAAAAGAAGACCGGCTCGTAAAACTTGCGCAAAACCGCGAGCTCTTGAAAAGCACGATTTGAACAGAACGGAATTTAAGCCAGGTGTAATAGGTACAAAGATACCGCACTTATAGATTTAAGAATGAGAAAGTATTTTCGGAAAATCATAAAAGAAGCCGCGGCTACGAATAACTCCCTATACCCCCTTCAATGCAAAAAAAGGGTCAGTATACAAAGATATCGAGAAGGAGAGAAAAGGGGAAAAAAGATAAAAAGGGCACGTTTTTCAAGATATGCATGTTTCGAGAAGGGAGTTTAGAAAAAAAAATAAATATAAAAATGCAAATAAATAAATAAATACGAGCGTGGGGTACTAATCCAATGAAAAATCAGAATTTGAGAACTGACCACCTGAATTTTCAAGAGTGGCTATTTTCCCAAATGGGACGGAAAAAAGGAGGGGCTAAGAAAAAAAAGATTAGAGGATATATACGGGGGAAAGAGGAGAGAACGGGGTCAGTTAGTTAGTTAGTGATGTTAGTGATTTTAGATAGGAGATGAGATTTTTAGATTAGATGAGATAGAATATATATAGTAAAACTTTCTTCTTTAAGTTTAAAGTGATACTATTTTTGGCTGAAAAAAAGATGTCCTTTTCTCTGCAGTGGGGTAAGTTCTATTTTTACTATTTTCATGAAGTAGTGACCAATAACGAGATATTGTTTTTTGTATATATGTAAATAATTAATAAATCATTTTTTTTAATCTAAATTCCTTTTGATGTCTTAATGAAATTAATTAACCTGAGCCGATAGGGTTGAACCTGGGTAACCTTATGGATTTAAGGTCAATTAAATTAAAATATATTATTAAGAATTAAATGAGTAAAAATAATATTTAAAGTAAAAGGGATCGGCTCAGTAACGCCGAGCAAGCGGCGTAGCAATGGTGCCGTGCCAAAAACCAGTAATTAATGTAAACGAATTCGTCTTTTTAAATTTAAATATTCAATTGTATATGCATTTAATTTTAATATCACTATAATGCAATGTATATTTAATTTCAATGCTAGCACATAACTTTAATTTTTTTTCTCAAATGGTGAAAATATGTTTGCATTTTATTTTCATTTTAAACAAAAAAAGTTTTTTTTTCTCCATACTGTTATGACTTGTTATTTCCATACTGTATATGTATTGTGCATGCTCAGACATATTCGTATTTATGAAACTTTTACTAAAATGATCTCAGTAATTAAATTTTAATATACTTAAATGAAATATTTTTTTTCCCAAAAAGTAATTTAGTAATTTTTTGTTGTGCTTTCATTATAGTAAATAATTTTTCCATTTTTAATTCATTCAACAATTTTGCTTTTATGTGTACTCTTTTTTTTTAGTGTATAACTTATAGTATATTGTTATTTGTGCCATTATCCTTTTCCTATCCTTATTCTAACACGAATTGTTTACCGACAATCCTATTTTAATTCTATTTTTATCTTATTTAATCCTATTATTTAACCGCAAATTAAGTAGAATTTCAAAATGCCTGATACGGAATCAAATAATTTATTCGCCAAATTGGCCGGTTTTCAAGCTATCATTCCCCAATTTGATAATAACTCTGCCGTCACACCTAAATTTTTTATTGACAGTGTGGAACATGTTTCTAAGATCGCAAACTGTACTTCCGAAGAAAAGCTCCTAATCTTAAAAAGTCGCATAAGAGGAGAAGCCCTCTCTCATATCATAAATTCCCCAGATTTATCACAAGAAAATGATTATAACAATTTTAAAACCAAATTTCTTTCTTACTTTGAAAATAAATCCAGTCTAGCGGCGAGACAACAACAATTTGCAAACTGCCGCATGCATGAAAATGAGCAAGCAAAAGTATACGCGTCTCGTGTAACAGATGTTACACAAAAATTTTTTGGAAACCTTAATTTAAATAACCCAGAAGTGAAAGCTCTATTCGAACAATCGAAACTCTCAAAATTTCTCGAAGGTTTATCGCCTGAATTTAAGACACAAATAGTTTTGAAAGACCCCCAGACATTTCAGGAAGCAGTAAATTTTGTAGAATTACTACAATCTAATTCCTATGAACAAAATTGTACTAGACACAACACATTAACTAATAATGTGCAAACAACGGTGTCAAATGATGAAATTTTAAGAATATTAGAGTGTCACGCGCAAAAATCTAATGAGAGTATTGCTGTATTAACTAAACAGTTCGATGAATTTAAATTAAGCGCACAAAAAAATCTGAAACCTTCTAACAGCTCATTCCCTCACACACATAATAGAATGCATTCACATGCGAACGTTCGAAATACCTCTAACTACCCACCCCGTCAAAATACGACACAAAGACACCCCTCATTCTTCAACCCGCGATTTCCCCGGTGTGTCCATTGTAACAGGACGAACCACATTTCTGACAATTGCTTTTATGCGCCAGTGAGGACACATCAGCAATATTTTCCGCGGTTGAACAGTGGTCGTAGATTCGACAGGACAGTATATAACAATAAAAGATTCTCTAATGATTCTCGCAGGCCCCAGAGCCGTAATACACCTTTAAACTAACTAGGGGAAGTACTTACTTTAATGCGACTAATCCTGCTTCCCCACGATACAAAAATAAACAGTCGCAAACTTTTTTCGAGCCACGGATTCTCACCAAAACAAATCCGACTACACACACTGTAAATACACAAATTACAAATTCAAATAAAACTTTTTATTTACCGATAACGGATATTTTATTTGCGGGACAGTGCGTTCCTTCTCTTATAGATTCTGGAGCTTCTGTATCCCTCTTACAATTATCGGTCTTTGAGATTATCAAACATGATCCTACTATAAAAGTCTCAAAATTTGATGTAAACATAACATCAATTTCGGGCGATAACATTGACATTTTTGGATGTTTTTCCATACCTATTACAATGGGAAATAAACGTATAAGGCACAAAATTTATGTTGTCAATAATGACTTAGCGCCCCAGTATCAAGCGATTATAGGATATGATATTCTCAAACTCCACAATTTTACATTATGTCTCAAAAATGATACATTAATATCGGGTAATACGAATTTGAAAATTCGGGATGCTAATTCCTCATCCCCTTTAAATAATGTCATTACAAATCGCTCTGCTAAATTGAGCTCGAAAATGATACTGTCACCTTTTGAAACTCGATCAGTGTCACTCACACTAGACATGCCTTTAAAGGAAGGAGATGAAATATTATTTTCCCCTACCATGAGAAATTCCGATATTGAATTGCCTCTTACCTTGTGCAAAGTAGATTCTCGTAAGCAAATTTCAGTTCAAATTGCGAATTTAACAGCGAGAAAAATTCCCCTGAACAAAAATACTCGATTTGGTATAGTCTCTACAGATCTTAAAGTCAGAGACATAGAAATTATAAAACAAATCAGACGACAGGAATTAAAAGAATCGGATTTTCAATTGGACCACCTTGATCCGGTTACACGAAAGGAGTTCTTAAAATTATTTTTCGAATTTTCAGACATTTTTAGCAAACGACTATATACGATTGGTAAAACGGATGCTATATCACCCATTTTTCATGTTGACACATCTCAACTTCCTTCTACTCGTCCTTATAATGTACCCCAGGCCTTACAGGCTGAGTTACAACGTCAACTAGAAGAATTAAAAGCGGCCGACTTGATTGAACCATCGGATAGTCCTGTTAGTTTTCCTCTTTTAATGATAAAGAAAAAACAAAATAATACACAAAACCCTGTAGATCAAAAATACAGATTGGTTGTTGATTATCGTCGCTTAAACACTCATTTGAAATATCCGCGACACAATCTTCCTTTAGTTAATCACTTATTAGAGAATTTACGTGGATCAAAATTTTTTACATCTTTGGATTTGTCTTCCTCCTTTTGGCAAATTCCGTTAAAACCCGAAGATCGAGATATAACAACTTTTAGTTCACCATTCGGATGTTTTAGATTTAAAGTCCTCCCTCAAGGATTAAACCTATCCCCCGAATTATTTTGTAAATTATCTGATAAACTTTTATCTCCTATTACAGAGCTTAATATCTCTAATTATATCGATGATTTCTGCCTCGGAGCTACAGACGCTTCTCAAATGATCTTTAAATTACGAAAACTCTTTGAGCGTTTCAGGTTATTCGGACTCACATTAAATCCAGAAAAATGTTCTTTTATGCTGCCGGAAATTAACTTTTTGGGTCACAAATTAAATAATTCAGGTATTACACCGCTACATGACAATATTAAAAAAATCATGAATTTCCCAGCTCCTAATACAGTTCGAAAAGTCCGTAGATTTTGCGGCTTAGTAGGATATTACCGTCGTTTCATACAAAATTTTTCAGAATTAACTGCTCCATTGACAAATCTCATTAGAAAAAGACAAAAATTTATTTGGACACCCGAAGCGCAAAACTCTTTCGAGGTACTTAAAGCAAAACTCTCCCAGTATCCTATCTTAACTCATCCAGATTATGACAAAGAATTTATCTTGTCAACGGATAGCAGTGACACCGCTTTAGGTGCAATGTTAGGACAGAGAGATAATTTTGGCATTATACACCCTATAGCCTATTTTTCAAAAAAACTAAATAATGCTCAATTACGATATACTATCATGGAAAAGGAATTACTGGCAATTGTAGAAGCTATTAAAAGTTTCAAATACTATATTTACGGTCGCGAATTTACTATTCGCTGCGATAATGCTGCAATTACAAAACTGTCAAAACTTGAAAGCCCTTGTAACAGAATAACTCGTTGGTTTGCATATCTAGCAGAATTTAATTATCATTTCGAGCTAGTTAAATCTGAAGACAATCAAGTGGCAGATATACTCTCTAGAGACTCTTTTGTTAACAGCATACAAATTGATTTACCCACCATCTTTGACATTAAAGACGCTCAACGCGTTGACCCGAAATTATCATGTCTAATTTTAGAACTTGAGAATGCTCCTCACTATTCGAAAAATTCTTATTTCCTGAAAAACGGACTTCTGATGCACACAGCCTCAGTTCCGCGCTTAGGAAGATCGCATACAGTTCGTCAAATTGTTATCCCTGAAAAATACAAACCGCATATCCTAGCAGCAAAACATCTTCCGCATTTCGGACACTTAAAAACTTATGATGCTATTCGAGAAAAATATTTTTGGGAAGGCTTATATTCGGATACAAAAAACTATGTTGATTCATGTAAACATTGTATGGCATATAAATCTCCAAATAAATTTCCTCCTGTACCACTCCAACGACATTACATGCCTTCTAGACCTATGGAATATGTATCATGCGATTACATTGGTAAACTCCCGACAACAAACAGAGGAAACTCTTATATATTAACATTTATAGACCACTTTACAAAATTTGTAAAACTCTACCCCGTTCCTGACCAAACAGCGAAGACAACCGCTGACAAATTTTTAGATTTCGCTTGCACTTTTGGATTTCCTGAATACCTTTTAAGTGATAAAGCTACTTGCTTCATGAGTGAAGTTTTCAAAAATCTTTGTACACGTCTAGGTGTAGTTAAATTAAACATTTCGACGCTGAATCCACGCTCTAATGGTCAGTCGGAACAAATTAACAAATCTATCAAAAAATCTCTATCTATTTTTGCACAACAAACACAACAATGGGACGACCACATCAATTATTACGAATTATTATATAACTCCAGTTTACATTCTACAACAAACGAAAAACCTGCTTATTTACATTTATCTTACGACCCTATATTGCCCACTGACGTTTTAAATGAGAAAAAGCCACATACAAAACCATCATACCCCGATTATGTTTCAACGAAAACCTCTCAATTACAATACACTTTCGAAAAACTACGTGATAATCTAATTAAAGCAGCTGAAACACAAGAAGAATATCAACATAAATCTGCAAAATACAGAGATTTCTATCCTGGCCAATTCGTGTATATGTTCTCTCCTGATAGTGACAGACAATCGCACCTTCCTAAACGAAAAAATTATATCGGCCCCATGCGTATTCTTAAAATTCATAATAAAGTACTATGCACGATTATTGACGCCTCAAACCCTAAAGCAAAGCCGATAAAAGTCCATACACAGAGACTCATACCTTACATTGAAAGGAAGAAAGAATTAGATTATCTCTATAAAATCGTGAGGGAACAAAACATAGACCAAAGCGATACAGAGCTGAGTCCACTACATAAACCGCACGCATCTTTTGATACAGTACCTAAACATGCTCTTTTATCACACGCCTTTCAAACCACGGGCTGCACTCAAACAGGGGAGAGAATTGAAGAAAACTATTGTCAAAACCCCTCTTCTTCGACGACCACGGAAAGTTATAGCTCTAACGAATCTATTCAAAGCCGTGACCCACATCCAACTCATACAAAGGGAACGGCGCAAGCACAGACTCCTGTTACACACACCTATAACCTTAGGTCTGGTTCGGGAAATACTATCTCAACGGGAGCTAATAGACTTCTTAATTGGTCTCTATCACTCACTCAACCTGATAATTCTACTCCCGCTCCGGTAAAATTTTTACGATCACTTTCGGAGGCACTGGATTAGAATTTAGAAGTTCACTATATCCTACGATAACAATTTCAGTTTTCTCTTTCTTTTTATTTTCTTTACAATTTCTCCATTTTTGTGTACATTTCGAATTTTTCTATCATATTTAATATCGTAATGACAAATGCATGATTTTGTAAATATAGATTCATATTTTTTCATTTAAGATTTTTTTTAACATTTTTCTTATTTCTAGTACATTTTTTTTTCTTAATATCTTTCTTAAAATTATACAAGACATGTCTGTGCATATACATTATATATACATGTGAACAGATCATAACAGTGGTAAACTTGCAACTTAAATTTTATTGATGCAGTTTATGAATACTTATATTTATTTCTTTCATTTAAAATATCTAAGCTATTAAACTAATTTAATTAAACTAAATGAGTAAAAATTTTGTCACTGCTTTGTGAATAGTAAGAGTGAACTTTACTCCTTCTAGCCTTATTCATCACAATAATTCCAATAAAGGAATTAGACACACTCATTCGTTTATATTTAGCTTTGTTCAGAGCTGCGGGTGTGAGAAAATCAACAAATGGAGTTTGGTTAATATTATTGCTCCAAATACATGCTTCATCATGCATCATCCGCTCGTGTCAGCATTGCATCTTCGGATTCTCCACGTTTTTTAATTCACGACAGCTATTTCATCGAAAATGTTTATCTTAAAAGACTCCAATGCAACTGTGACGAAACAGACCACGGCGTAATTTTGTGCGGACGGAGACAAACCAAGACTGGCTGAAAATGATCTCTATACAAGAGATCAAGCGTTCTGTACTCGACATTCATGCTTCCCAAATGCTGATTGTCATTGTGCATTTCTAAACAAGTCTTTGGAACTTATCCATATCTCTGATATAGTAATTAGAGATTCCCGCTTGAGGTCTGCCCTTTCGAAAACGAAGAGTCAAAACTCCTTGGCTACACCGACGACTCCTGGAACAGGAAGCAGCTACTTTAAATTCCCGGAACCTGACGTTTTTTTTATCCAGGACACAGAGCTTACGCTTCCTGTTTTCACCAAGGTGACCTAGATGAAGATGGGTTTGAAGAAATCACATCAACGTTTGCTCCTATACTTTTGTCTACTGCACTTGATATTGAAGCCAGTGTTGAAGAATCCGTTACATTTCCGTGTTTGTATTATTGTGGAAAAAGGAAAATCATCGTATTTTATTTACTGGAGATTTACGTATAGTTCGTGATGGAAAAAAATTGTGAACTGAAGGAAATTCATTGCATATAACATTTGTTCTGCCAAAAGACAGTGGTGAATATTAGTGTCAAATTAGTAATAATTCGCCGATTGAACTGTGAAAGGAAACAGTGTTATTCTTCCTTGTGATGCTACAAGAAATTGAGCTCCTTCTATACCTTGAAAGCATGCAGGAGGGACTTATGACAGTTTTTCAGAGAATAGTTATGTTATTAAATATACACAGACAAATTAATCTGGAAAATAAGAATGTACTGCGGACATTTCCGTGGAGAGCCTGCAACTACTGTAATTACCGTACAAATGATGTCTGCCCCATGTATTCGGCCTGAATCCTGATGTGGTTTACTGTATTGTCGTAAAAGTAACGTGAACCTATTTCAACTGGATCTGATGAAACTGGTGATTCAACTCCTGTTATTACATGTCAAAAAATGTAATGGAGAAAAGATGATGAAAATGAATGATCAATCCCAAAGCAGGATTTCTGAAACCTACCAGAAAGATGCTAGTAACTATGAATGCATTGCTAATAATTACTAGGAAATATCTACCAGCGGTCATCTGAGTTCAAATATTGTTTACTCTAAAAATTCATGAGTCACAATTCGACATAACAGGGTGTTATCAATGCCCAATTTTAGCTCGACTCACGTTCAAAGCACACAGCACATGTCAACCTGGCACTGTCATGATTAGTTTCCAGGAAATTAATGTGCACTCAAAGGCGGTGTATTTATCTATTGATCCCATTTCACATATTATTAAGTTTGTAGCAGATAAGAAATGTTATTCTGAAAAAATATGTCTAAAGGCTCAAACCTTGGTTCAATGCAGACAGTTAGAATTTTGTCTCGAAGAACCATCAATAGAGCTTTTGAGCCTGAGTACAAATTATACGACACGCGCGAGCGCATCCACAAACAGTAAGTGGTGGGATTGGATAAATCTTCCGTCTATGGGTTCTTCACTGTTTTTCTTAAAACTACTCGGTTCATCTTTATTTATAATTTGTTTGCTTATAACTACAGTATCTACAGTTATAACATGTTGCTGTAGACAACGATGAATTATGTTTCAATTTTTTTCCTTCATTTGATATTTATTACTATTTTCAATTTTTAATTATTATCATTATTACTATTACTATTATTATTATTATTATTATTATTATTACTATTATTACTCTTATTATTATTATTATTATCATTAATATATCTATTGATTTTAAATTTATCACATAATTTTACTGTCAATTTAAACTTTATTACCTTATATATATACATATACTAAGCATACATATTGTTTAGAAACTGCATTATGTTTTTACTTATATTATTGTTCATGTATCCTTATACAATTTCTCTTGTCATTAACTGCAATTATTTCCATTTGTAAAGGACTTACTCCACTGCTAGCGAAAATTCCGGACAAGCAATTTTTTTCTTTTTTTTTACATTTTTTTTTCTTTTTCCTGACTAGGCAGTGTATTGCTGGAAAACCCCTTTCATATTTTAGGGTTTTCTCCGCAAATATGTGGTACGCGCCTTATCGTGTAGTCACGCCACACCTGTAAGGTATAAAGCTAAATTTTACAATGACTTTCTACAATGTTATTCACAAACCCCGTTTAGAAATTTAAGGCTTTATTCAAAAAGAAGGAAAATGCGGCATATGTGTAAATCCCCCACACCTGGTAGAGAAAAAGAAAAAGTATTATAAGAAACGCTCATGCCTCGCACATTCTTAGAAATAGAAGTTAGTAGCTAGGTATTATGAAATTAAAGAAAGGACAGTCTGAGGTCCGAATAATATAAAATTGTGGTCAACACTTCAAAAGAAGACCGGCTCGTAAAACTTGCGCAAAACCGCGAGCTCTTGAAAAGCACGATTTGAACAGAACGGAATTTAAGCCAGGTGTAATAGGTACAAAGATACCGCACTTATAGATTTAAGAATGAGAAAGTATTTTCGGAAAATCATAAAAGAAGCCGCGGCTACGAATAACTCCCTATACCCCCTTCAATGCAAAAAAAGGGTCAGTATACAAAGATATCGAGAAGGAGAGAAAAGGGGAAAAAAGATAAAAAGGGCACGTTTTTCAAGATATGCATGTTTCGAGAAGGGAGTTTAGAAAAAAAATAAATATAAAAATGCAAATAAATAAATAAATACGAGCGTGGGGTACTAATCCAATGAAAAATCAGAATTTGAGAACTGACCACCTGAATTTTCAAGAGTGGCTATTTTCCCAAATGGGACGGAAAAAAGGAGGGGCTAAGAAAAAAAAGATTAGAGGATATATACGGGGGAAAGAGGAGAGAACGGGGTCAGTTAGTTAGTTAGTGATGTTAGTGATTTTAGATAGGAGATGAGATTTTTAGATTAGATGAGATAGAATATATATAGTAAAACTTTCTTCTTTAAGTTTAAAGTGATACTATTTTTGGCTGAAAAAAAGATGTCCTTTTCTCTGCAGTGGGGTAAGTTCTATTTTTACTATTTTCATGAAGTAGTGACCAATAACGAGATATTGTTTTTTGTATATATGTAAATAATTAATAAATCATTTTTTTTTAATCTAAATTCCTTTTGATGTCTTAATGAAATTAATTAACCTGAGCCGATAGGGTTGAACCTGGGTAACCTTATGGATTTAAGGTCAATTAAATTAAAATATATTATTAAGAATTAAATGAGTAAAAATAATATTTAAAGTAAAAGGGATCGGCTCAGTAGCGCCGAGCAACGGCGTAGCACTATATATACAAAGAATGCATCTCAATGTCACCATAAAAATGCACCCCAATGTCAGGCACTTGGAATTAGCAAAGTTGCACCGGATAAGTGTCTACGTGTGTCTGTATTCTTTGTTTACACACTGCACGGAAGAAGGAGGGGGTGGGTTCTCTCAGACTATGACCCATACACCTCCGGCATGAAGTAAAGAAAGCCTTTTCTTTAGAATAGATAAACTTTCTCCTGATGATTTCCCTGGTCTTTTGCAGGGGACCAAAGAAACCAATTTTTAGTGTTCCGTTCATTTCCTGGAAAATGAGAGCCCCAGATGAGAGCCATGTTCAAAAGTAATGAATATATTGGGTCAAAAAGAAAGCAAATGGTAATAGGCCCATGCCATGCTGTTATACAAAGATGTGGCTGCATTAGACGGCACCCAACACTTAAATATAGAAAAATAGGGAATTTCAAAGATTTACATGATACTGAAATTCACCATATGGCTTTGATAGGGAAATAGAATAGTTTGAGAACTGGTTCATAATTAGACATGATGCAAATATCTTTTTTAGTATGCATAAAACAATCTTTACTGCATTTATTAAATTAAAACTGTATCTGTATATTACAACAGAAATTGTTTGGGCATATTCATTGTCTATATAATAATAATAATAAAAATCTTTAGGTTTAAAATTATCTCTTTCAAAAAGCATTATATTATGTTGTGCTTTAATTATACATAGTTTCTGACACATCCTCTTTATTCAAACTATAAAAAAATTATTAACGAACAGTTAAACTGCATAAGTTGAAGTAACTAATAAAGTAACTTAACGTTGACGTAACTTGACTGACGTAAAGTTACAAAAGGTTGACATTGTATGCAGCATAGGAAATTTTATCATTGTGTATCGACGAACGAAGTTTTCAGGGTTAGAAATTTATTCAGTTACTAAATTAAATTTCTCTTTTAAATTTTATCTATTTGAAAACTGTATTTTTAAACATTTGACATATATTAATATAATATATTCCTGTTATGCAAAAATCCAATACTTCCCCATTAAATTATACAATTTAAATTAAATGTAAAAACGCAAGACTTGATTAAGAATTAAATTTTTTTGGGAGATTTCATATCCCGAATGAACGAATATTTAAAATATTATTCTTAGTATGTATAAATATAATTCTATTATTTTGTTTTAGATAAACTTATAAATATTTTATCAACTGTTTCAACTCAAATTAAGACAATTAACAACAAACCAGGCTATATGGCAGCAGAAACAGGATAACACTTGTTTAGAAATGTATTTGTTACTTTTTAATTCTATTATATAACTAATTATCATTCGCTATAGATTAAAATATATTTTTTTTCCATTCCTAAAGGTATATTTTAAAATTAGTATAAAAATTTCTTTGTTTTTTAGTATATTTTGTCATAAAGTAGTTATTCTATTTCTTTCCTAATTATTTTACACGTTGTATTAAGTTGAAATATTGGAAATCAAGGAATATATAAAAAGATCAAATGCCAATTATCTAACACTCGTATAAATAAATAAATGGCCACCTTCGATATTTATTTTATTTTTGAAAATTTTCATAATATATTTCCAAAAGTCTTTGTAGTAAAGAACTTTTTTCTTTCATATACACACAACAGGAAAAATAAATTAATAAAACGAGACGACTAGTTAAAAAGAGAAACAGAACTGTAAACTATTTAGAAGGTAGTAATTCATCCATGTTCATAAAATAAGTCAAAGCTACGTTTGATATTTTAAAAATGTTTCTCATTAATATAAAATCATAATTGAAAGCAGATATAATATAAAATGTTAGTCTAATAAAGTAATGAAAAAAAAAAAACCTGGAAGATTTGATAATTCTGTTAGTAAGGAAATTATTTTGTCAGGAGAAATTCTCGTTTTTAAAAGTTTAAATAATATTTATGGTAAAAAAGCAGCTCTTAAAACGATAAATATTTTAATATGTTAACAACATATTTTTATATACACACATTTTTCAAAACGTAATATTCTTAAGTATAAATTTGGATAGTTCTTTTACTATAGAAAAAATGCAATCAGGGCCTGAACTTGGTCCTTTGGAGTCCTTGACAAAAAAAAGTAGGATGCACTCTAGTCCAGAAATGCACCAATTGCCTTCTTCTTTACAACCGCAGCACCTCCCCCTTGTCAATCAAAGAAATTTGCAAAGGGGGAGGAAAAAAGAAAAAAAGCCGGCTCAGCCGCTTTAAGAGCGTTTTCGTGAACGGAGAAAAAGCCGGCTCAGCCGCTTTAAGCACGGTTTCAGAGATAGGGAAAAATCCGGCTCAGACACTTATAGGGTTAAAAGGCCAAGAGATTTTTTAAATTAAACTTGGGGTATTTAAAAGATTATTTTTTCGTAAAGTATTCATAAACTGAATAAAAAAAAACTTTGTTATTTATTAAAAATTTTTAGTATAAGAAATATAGCTGTATTGATATTGCACCATCAAGTGATGAAGAAAGATTATTTTTGATCTGTAGAGTTCGTTCCCTCTAAATTCTGAATTCGTTTTTTATTTTGTATGAAGCAGCTGCAACAGAAGTTAGGGTACATTAAGTGTGAAATATCAATCTACCCTTATCAAGTTCTTTAATTAATTCTCACATCGCACATTCAAATCAATACTTTTTTTCTGTTTGTAACCAAAGATAAACAACATTTTTCTGATCTTAATAGTCTATTGATACATGTTAAAATTGTTAATACAGAACTGGGTGTCTGAATAAAAATTCTAGTCTAGCACACCTTTAAATGAATCTGTATTTACAGATTTACTATAAATTTCATGACTCTGCATTATTGTTTTCAAATGTTATTATTACCACATATTAAAAGAATTATGCTTTTAAATATGAGTTTGCCTTCACTTTTCAAAAATTTATATATAATTAATAATTGGTATAATAGATGACATCACTCATTTATCTATGACTCATTTATCATAGTTTGCTTCACTCATTTTTCTATATCAAATCTTTCTTCAAGTTCATGATTTTGAACTTTCCTAGGAGGATATAATTCATGTTCCATTTTTCAAACATGTATGCAATTATCTGAACACAAGCTTCAGTTGTAATTATTAGTGCCTGGAAAGTTTGGGGATAATGTTTGAGAAACAGGACTTGAAAGTTTCCAATGTTTCACTTTTTACTTATTGCCCAGTTATCACTTTTGCCAAAAATTTGAAATATAAAAAAATATCACCTGGTACAGGCAGAGAAGGAAGATGTTTTGAGGTTATATAGGATTCTCAGCACGTAGTTCAAATACATTGCAAATAATGACCATTTTGAGAAAAAGATATTTTGTAATATGTGATCAAAATAATGAATTTTTTTCCATACTAATATAGTTCATTTTGGTGTATAACTTAAATATACTTATTAGTTAGCATATTAAAAACATAAGTGGAGTACTATCCAGTGATCAATCAGTGTATTATAAACACCCTCTCAATTAAAAATAATCCCTCTACCAAATTATAGTGATAAGTAACCAGAAACTTCCGGTTCATAAATATATATTCAAAAGAGGGCATTTTCACAGTGAAAAAAAAGTGTCTGTCATGTTTTACCCAGTCACATTCATTTTTGTAGTTCTGACATTTAGTTTAATTATTGCAGGCCAGAATAGTTGAATATTCATTTTACCTGTGTATATAGCCTGGAAACATGCATAAATTGATTTGATTATATCACAATAAAGCTGCTAAAGTTTATTTATTGACAGACATTTTTATTCTTTTGCTAGCTTTTTATCTGCATTTTCTAGAGACTGATTTAAATTAAATCTTTTAATTGTGTATGCATGAGGATTATAGTGTAAGGCTTTATCTATTTAAAATCTATATCAACTTCCACACAATTTTTTATTCTACATTTTTTTTTCATTATCTAAATGGCAAAACAAAGCTTCCAATTGGGGTTGCAACAGTAATGATGAAAAACTGACAATTTTAAAAGAGATAGAAAATAATCTTGTCTTAGCCTGAGACCAAATTAAGCAAAACAAAAGCTGAACAAAACATGGAAAAAGCATAACAGCATTTTTGTGAAACATGTTATTCCCAAATGTTCATTAAAATCATTAAAGAAAAAAAAACTGAAGAGAGGAAACTATGAAGGTTTTGAAGCCAAACTTATTTTCTGGTTCAAACAAGTGAGATGAGCAAGCTTTATTTGCAGCAGTCAAAAAACAAAAGAAAAAAATTGGGTCAATATAATTTAATTTAAATTTTGAAAACTGCAAAGAATATTTCCAGGCAGGTGCATTCTTCTAATAGTAGATGAAACACTGAATCTACATTAGATTAGAAGACATTTTGGAGTTGAAATATTTTATGAATACCCTCAATAACCCAATAAAGCACTGGCAACACTTTAAAAAATAATAATTGACCACTATCCACAGAGGCCTTGTCTGTCTACCATATTTCCAAATGAAATACATAAAATTAGAACATGTGCAAAAAAAAAAAAAAAAAAAAAAAAAAAAAAAAAAAAAAAATTGTTAATATTCTCTCAAATATAAGCTCCAATTCTATATTGGATTCTTTTAGTTTCCAGCAACAACAAAAAAAAAGACCTCACATATCTCTGTTTTAACTTGAAATGATTAGTTCTTTGCTTGGATTATAGATAATCATTAAACTACTGGGGAAAGTTTAGAAAGTAAATATTTTGGAGCATCTGCATAATTCTTTCTCCATGGTCATCAGAAAATTTTTATTCTTTTGTCCCCTCTCTACTTTAATTAATTTCCCAACCATCAAATGTAAGGAAAGGAAGTGTTTCAGTAAATTGAAATTCTTTTCATCAGTTTCTCAAAACCAATGCCAGAAATAAATTCTAATTTGTTAGTGTGAAGGTTCTTCAGTGGGACTGTGAGTGGCATTTTTGTGTTCTAATATAATATTTAAAATTGTGTTATTATCTTCATTTTGTGAGGTTACTGTAGAAGTTTTGGTCAATTTTCTTTTCTTTTTTGTATTTGAGAATCTTTGGGGTATTATATTTTTATTAGGTGGAATATATTTATCAGTAGTTGGGAAATGTATCTCCTGTTCATTTAACATATCAGCTGCTTCTACTTGTGGTGGTACTGATTTTAGAATCCTATCAAATATGTCACATTGTTTATCAGATTTTAATGATGCTATTATTTCTAAACACTTTTGTTTTAGTTCTTAATGTCTTTGTTCAATTGAAAGAGTCTGTGATTTTTTTTATTTTGCTAACTTCATAAAAGATTAATTCATTTTCATCATCTATGATAAGTGGAGATTCATTATGTATTGTAGAAGTTGTATTTGTAGTAGTATTTTTAATATGCTGATGTAAATAATGTGTTTGCATATGTTCCACCTAATTGATGAATCAATGCAGCTGCATATATATCAGTGAATACATATATCACACTCAGTGCACTGTATATGGCATGTACAAGTTTTGTTATTTTCTTGTATGCTACATATTTCTGTGTTGTGTGTTGATGATACAGACCACCCATTCTCATCCTCTATTACTTGTAAAGATAGTGTTTCACTTGTTTTATGTCTAACTCTTAAATCCCTTATCTTACTTGTCAACTTCCCTTTATGTACTGTAATTAAACGATCAATCATCTTATCTCTTACAAACCTCATAAGGCCATATATTGCTTTATCTAACCTTTTAACATTTTTTCCATGTAGATAAATATATTTTAATGTTCTGTGCATTCGATTAATGTGCATGTTTGTATTAATGCCTTTGTGAAGTCTATAGCAGTATGCTCAGCTGGATGTATTTTGTAAATAATATGATTCAAAATAATTTGCAAATTCAATAGCGTCAGGATCTTCTTTGAGTAATTTTATTGTTGCTTCTGTGAGAGTGGTGAAAGTAGGAATATCCCGTTCTTCTAGGAGTGATCTTATAATTTTATATGTTTTTGCCTGCTTTTCAGAACCATTGATTTTTTAAAAATTTTTTTCTCTAGGCTTTGTCAATATGCCATGCAAAAAAAAAAAAGACGTTTTTGTGGTAAACCCATTTCACATTTCCAGGCATTAAAAAAAGACTCTGCCATATCTGACATAAAAACTTGTGGTACTATTTGCCCAACGTTTTCTTTAATGCATGAAAAAAAATCGATAACACTGGTTGGTCACAACAATTAGAAATTAAAAAAGCACAGGGGAATCCTTGGCGCAAATCATCTATTGTAAGTAAAGTTATGAGTTCAAAACCAAATCCATTTACCCCATGCGTGCCATCAATGCATATACAATCAGAACTAAATTTTTTAAGTATTTCCCCCTGTGCTTCAGTCATAATAATCAAAACAAATCATTTTCTTTTAGAAACGGCTATTTTGTGCAATTTGATCCCTAGGTTTTATAAAATAAAATGCATGGGTTTTCTGAATTTTGCATTTCATGTACCCAAATATTTACACTGACCACATCATTTTCATGTTTGACAGAATTTGAAGAAAGATTAAAAGATTTTTCAATGTTATGTAGATCTTTTTTTGTTAATAAATGAATCCTCTCAAGCCCAGCATCTGATATGGAATTTCGAATTTCACCTAAAATATTATCCAGAGGAATTTTTGCTGCTATCTTTGAGGCAATATTTTTCCTTTCATTTTCTGATAAGAACAAATCATTGCCCTAAATCATTCTTGTGCCCAATATGTACTTTTTGATATGACAATAGACATTTGCCATCTGTATGTTTGCTTACTTTTAATGAAGCTGGGCAATATGCATTTATTTTATTGGTGCCAAGGATTTTTAAATGACGTACACCTTTACTTTCTGATATAAAATTTCCTGAACGGTGGCATCTGAAATTATGGTATTTTACACCATGCATATTAACATGCTTGTTACCCTACGAAACAAATTTTGATTTTGTACTATATTCTACTTTTTCCTTCCATGCCAAAAAATCATTAAATGAGTTAAATACTAGCTCAGTGTTACCCATATGAACATCATGAACATTCTTGAAATGGAATATTATTTCACGCTTTTCAAAATTACAGTGACATAGAGGGCACACATAATTACCTATTTGATTGATCTTAGAATGGCCTTTATTTTGATGGTATTTAAAATTTTTGAGGTCACTAAATTTGAGACGACAGTTCTCACACTTATAGGTTAGTGATCAATCACTTTTTAAAGACTCCATCAACGCTTTATTATTGGCATGCAATTTATTTGCATGGCGTTTTAAATTGAACTTATTTTGGAAAGTTTTCATGCAATCAGGGCACACAAAACTACTCTCAACCACATTTAAATCTTTTGCACACTGAACCATACCATCAGAACTTTCACCATAACACACAACAGAATTTTGATTTTTCAAGGACTTAATTAAAATAGTATTATCAGAATGAAATTTGTAAGTCAAACTGAAACAGAAAAAAATTATGCTCAAATAGAGAAGGAAATGCTCTCGATTGTCTTTGCAGTTCAAAAATATCATAAATTTGTGTATGGTAAAAAATTTGTTGTCCAAAATGATCATAAACCTCTCACTGCAATTGTTAAAAAACCATTATGTAACATATCATCAAGATTGCAGAGAATGTTGTTAAAATTGTTAAAATATCAATTTGAAATACAATATGTAAAAGGTACTGAAATGTTTGTTGCAGACACTTTGTCTAGGGCATTTATTAAGGATTTGTGCATGTTGTAAAACAGCTTCCTATGAGTGAACGAAGAATAACTCAATTTAAGAATGCAATTCAGTTGGATTCTGAATTAAAAATAGTATATGAATTTTGTGAAAAGAGTTGGCCTGAACATATTAAAAGTGTCCCTGATAATGTAAAACTGTATTTCAAACTTAAAGATAGTTTGTATACTGAATTTGGTTTGTTATTTAAAGACTGTAAAATTGTTGTACCCTATTCTCTAAGAAATGACATGTTATCATTATTACATGAGGGTCATTTTGGTATGGAAAAGAGTAAAAACAGAGCTCGCGAGATAATGTTTTGGCCTCATATGTCTACTGATATAGAGAATAAGGTTCAAAAATATGAAATTTGTCAAAAGTTTCAAAGGTGTAATATTAAAGAGTCTCTTATATCTCATGAAATTCCACAAAGACCCTTTGAAAAAATAGGAATTGACATTATGGAATATAGAAATTATAATTATTTGGTTATTATGTGTTATTTCTCAAAATGGATTGAAGTTGAAAAGTTAAATAGTAAAAGTATATCAGACATAAATACAAAATTAAAAGTCTATTTTTCTCGTTTTGGAGTTCCAACTGAAGTAGTTAGTGACAATGCACCATTCAATAGTTTTCAGTTTAAGTCTTTTGCCAAAGAACGGGATTTTAAGTGCACATTTGTAAGTCTGCGATATCCCAAAAGTAATGGTATGGCAGAAAGGGGAGTAGGAATAGTCAAGGAAATTTTAAAGAAAGCAGCTGAAAGCAACAAAGATTGGATTGGAGGATTAATGGAATATAGAAATACTCCAATCTCAGGTATAAGCTTATCTCCAGCTCAACTTTTGTTTGGCCCTAGGCTAAAAACTAAACTTCCCATATATAACAAATTGTTAAAACGCAAAATATTCTAAAAATCTAAAAGAAAGATTTGTTATCAGACAGAAAAAAACAGAAGCAATATTATGACAGAAATAGTACTGTGTTAAAAGAATTTGGTCCTGGTGATAATATAACTTTGTATAACTTTAATAGTAGAACTTGGGAACCAGCCAAAATTATTTCCAGATGTAGAAATCCTAGGTCTTATGTTGTTCAAAATAATAAGGGCAAAAATTTTATTAAGAATCGTGTTCACTTAAGACCATCGGAAATTCCAATGCAAATTCAACTACACTCTGAATTTGAAATGCCAGAGACTAGCAATACAAACTCCAATGATTCAGATACTCCAGAAGTGTCCCAGTTGCTGCAAGTCTGTAACAATCAAACAAAATCAGGAATATTAAATAAAATACCAAGCTACCTAAATGATTATGTATGTAACTAAAAAAACTTCAAAGGGGGGTGTAACATATCTAATTATTGTATATATATCTATTATTATTACCTCCATGTGTTATTGCCTGTATATATATTGTAACTGTAACTATGACTCTTGTATGTTTAGTAACTTTAACTGAATGATGTATTGAGCATGTAGATGCTGTAGCGGTGTATACGAATTGGTGGCTAGAGTGCCATACTATGCTGTAAATAATTGTTGCATATTTAATCAAGATCAATAAAGCATATTCAAGGAACTATGTGTTCATATTTGAAGAGTATGAATCTAACATGCATATGGTGAAAAGTTGTCCCATACGAGCAAATGAAAATACATGCTATTTCTGAGTAACTGCATCAAGTAAATAGTAGACCATGCTGGGAAAAGAAAACTGAACTATGTTTTCCCTTTTTTTGATAAAGTCAACAAATTTTTCAGTAAATGGAGTCAAAGTACAACTAATTTCCAGAAAGTAAGTTTCCCCTTTAAAGTAAGCGTAATTAGCCCTGTCAATTGCACTTGCGTAACAGATCTATGAAGTATTAATCGTATGCCAGCTGGATAAGTCTAGATTCATGCCAGTAGTGAGGTAGCAGTGGTCCGAAATGGAAACTAATTCCGGCAAGGTTCGGTTGGTGATCTTGAATGCACAAAGCATTGCACCAATTGAAATTCACCATCAGATCTATGAGCCGAAACTGACACACAAATACAAAATTCAAAGCTTAGCAGCAGCACTGATATTTCTGCTATGGTATCACGATGATGGCGACGAGTACCTCTACAGGATTGTCAGGGTAATGAGACTTGGAATTTGCACTTTATCCTGGAAACCAAGCAGCAGTTAATGCATTGGCAATATAATGGATCTACGGCCAGGACCAAATTCAAACAGACGCTGTTGGTACGGAAAGGAATGTGCACGATGTTCTGGAGCAGAAAGGCTGGTTCCATTCACATGTGGCAGAGTTCTATGACAGAGGTATACAAAATTTGATTCCACAATTCTGGTGGTGGCTATGTTGAAAAATAGCTGAAACATTGCTGTACTTGTTGCCAATAAATATGTCCATGAAAGTGTAAGTTCTTTTTTTTCTTTTAAATAGGGAAACTTACTTTCTGGATGCATCTGGTATTAAAGAATTGTGTCAGTCTGGAAGATGACAACCACAAATTTTTAGTTATAGTGAGAATCACAACTTAATTAGTATTATGAATTCACACACACACATATATATATATATATTTACAATAGAACCTTGATTTATCAGAGCTTCTATCAAGTGAGGTCTCTCTTAACCAAGCTTTACTGAGAAGTTAAAATATATTTTCCCTCTTTTCAGTGAAATCAACAAATATTTCAGAAAAGATAGTCAAGTGGCAGTGGAACAATTTTCATGCTTAAAAGAACAACTGTAAAATGTCATTATCCGGAGGTGGTCTTTTATAACTGAAGAAATTGTTTAGTAAAAAGTGAAAACATAATTCCATTCTTTAAAGTACTTCAAGAGAGAAGCACAGTCAGCACCGGCTATATGGTCACACACTTATATGGTCTGTTTTCTTAAGTCCCGCCTAACTTAATAGGGAACATGTGTTAAAGCGCACTGCTTATACAGTCATTTTCTTTTTATTCTTACCGGTTATATGGTCAGTTTCATGTTTTCAACATTTTTTTTTTTAAAGAAAGTCTGTGCAAAAACTTGAATTCAAGCCTTTATTTTCCTCCCTTTCCCCCTTTCTTGCTTGTGTAGACTCATTGTTGGAGTTTTCCACCTCTCTCAGTTCTCGTCCCCCCTGATAACAAGTGGACATCTGTCTGTTTATTGGTTGAAGTTATCTCTCTCATACATGACCTCAGGTGTTACTTCACTAATTTCAAAACAGCAAATAAGCATTTAAAAGCTATTACGGACTTAAAAAACGTTGTGTCAACAACCAACAAAAGGAAGCAAACTTATACAACTGATAATTTTTTAATATACTGAATATGAATGTACGTATGTACGTGTGTTGTTCTTTGATTAATAAAGTAAGCTAATAAATTTCCCCTAAAAAAATATTGTATATTTTTAATGTAGTTTTTACTTCTGGAATTATTTTTTAAAATGTTCTTAAAAGTATAATTATTTGTTTATTAGGTGAATATAATTCAATAGGGTTGTATTGTTCTGCATATATGGTCACCCCACTTATATAGTCTGATTTTTCTGGACCGCTTAGCTGATCATATAACACATACAAACTGTAACAAAATTCATGGGTTTTCTTGGGGGGGGGAGGGAATGCATTGCAAATGTGTTGTGCCATTAAGCAGTATAAAATAGTCTTTTGAGATGTTCCTTAACAAATTCAGGACTGTAATCACCATGTGATCACACAATTCTCCAGTCAGGACTCACAGACGCTCTGGTATGATTGGGAGGTAGAATGTTTTATTTAAATTTTTTAAATACCACTAGATGGTGGTTAACTTTCAAATACTGTTCTGCAGAATGTTGATCATCAATATATGCTTTTTCTTCTGAGCTTTTGACCCCTACTGTACTTAATATAAGAGAAACCGTCAAGTATTTTCGAGTAACTAATAGTACTAGAACAAATTATGTAGAGTATACAAAGGTTTAATGAACTTTTGTAGAAAAATTAATAAAGAGTTAATTACCTTTCTTCATAAACCGTTATGTAAAGAACATTCAAATTTACGCCTATAATCTGGATTGACCTTAAGATCATGCAACAGTTTTAAAACAATATTTATATATATGTATATACATATATATATATATATATATATATATATATATATATATATATATATATATATATATATATATATATAATATATATAGACTAATATGTATGTACATATATGTATATATACACATTTATACAGATACATAGTTTAAATAAGATACTAATGTATATAATTAGATTTTATCTACAATAATTTGAGCACAAGCTAGAACTTGGAATTTTTTAAAGCACAGAATCATGCTTAATCACTAAAGTAAAGACTCATGAGAAATAAATGAATATGCAGCATTCAAATAATTTATAAATATGATTTTAAGTTTGCAAGTGACTAAGATTAGATTAATAGTTTAATGTAAAATAAAAAGACTATATTCTGAAAACTAACTGATTAAAAGGAAGCAAAATAAAAATTTGATGATAGAAAAAAAAAAACAGAAGAAAAGAATGCAAGACACTATATTAAAAACATGACCAGAAAATAACTGATTTAATCTTAGAGATTAAAACTTTAAAGAATTAGCACAAATTAAATTAAAATCTATGTAAACCAAATACTCTTTATTATAAAAAAAAGAAAAGAAAAATACAGAGAAAACTAAATTTCACCAAGATTTCTCATGTCTGTGATTTTATTATCTGGATTAAAACAAAAATCACAGACTAAATAAAACTTTGTTTTATCTATAAACATTTAATATATGCAATTATATAATTTGCAAAAATTAATGCAATGAAATTCCAAACGTTGGAAGTATATTTACTCAAAAGAAAATAAAATTTATGGATAATTTAAGTTTCTGAACCACAAACGATTTCAAATTATGAACATCACAAAAGAAAGATGGTAACTAAAATAAAGTTTTAAAACTAAAAACTCAAGAAAGAAAGGTTGAACTTTAAAAAAAAATTTCTCCATTTAGATTTTTAAATTTACATTTATTGAAAATTACAGAGCATGTAAACAACATTACAACAACAAAGTCATGTAATTGAAAAAATATATAAAAATAAAAAATTAATCAATCTTTAGAAATAAAAGTGCAATAAAAAGTCCAGGGAGTAAAGTGTCATGAAGTACTATTGCAAAAATAACATATAATTTAGTTGTGCCAATGATAAAATAAACATAGAAAAATAGGGCTTTCATTCTCCAGATGCACAATATAAAAAACTGATGAATTGACTATCTACTATTAATGCATTCTGTAAAAATAAATTATAAAGAAAAATACAGCAAAGAAAAATTATTTAATTATAGATAATGGTGAATCGCTTTCAGGGAAAATGTTCTGTCGATTGAATAAACCAGTAGGAATGTAATATTCAGGCATTTTTGAGGATGTAAGTGCAGAATTAGTCAGCATTTTTTAATTTCTGATTTCTTCTTGATTTGTAGGTATTGTTGTTTTAACTGCTCTGTCACTGAGTATAATTCTTTTTCATTATCAACTAAAAATGTTTTTAATTTTTCATTTTCAGTTTGTAATTCTTTCACTTTTCCTTCATAGTGTGTCTTTAGTGTTGAAACATATTTGTGATATCTTTCAATTTTTTGTAAAAGTTTTTTTTCTATTTCTATGTCAGGTGTGATTATTTCATGTATCATTTCTTCATTCTTTATATAGTCTCTTTTTTCTTTTTCCCATGTATGCTTTTGATTATCAAATTCTTCTTTCAGATTGTGTATATCTTCAGACTTCTTATACAGGTTTTAATGAAATATATCAGATAATTGAAAAATGTGTAACATTATTAGAATTTACAAAATTCTAAAAGTTTTGAAAAAATTGAAACTTTGAAAAAATTATATTTAAATAAAGAGACAAAATCTCTCTTTCTAGTATAAACATTAATTTTAAAATTATGTTAATGCAGAAAAATGATCTACTTTGATTTTACATCATACTTAATGTATTTATTATTTCAAATATTAAAAAAGCTGTGAATCTGAAAAACAAAAAAAACTGTGTTTTATAAATTATTTTTGTGTGTTGAGGTAAAGCTGCTTTAGGCTATAGAGGTATTAATTTTCTTAATAGAAAGTACAAATGTTGCATATTTAAAGGTATTCAAATTTCTTCAAGGATAAGAGAATGGACAAATTTATTGTGTTGAAAATTTATAGAAAACAATATTAGAAATTCCTGCTTTTGGTTTCTTAGTGAAAAAATTTGGTATCAATACTGACTTCTTCTTTTCTAAATTTACATATGTCCAAGTTTTAACACATTGTTGACCGGCAATTTTACTGAAAATTTATCTCTACCATCGGCTATTAACACAATTTGATTCATAATCACTTGGACAATTAGATAAAGCATCTGCGCATAATTCATTGAAAGATTCATTACGTTCCATCATCGTTTTTTTAAAATTTTGTTAATTATTAAATATTTTTTTACAACAAAAGATTTGCAAGTCTTATAAATGAGAGAAACAGCTTGTGCTATACTGACCAACACTTGCACTGTATGGTCGCCAACAGAGAAAACAACAGCGATGCAGGGGAAAAAAAAAAGCATCACAAGTTTACTTGTGGCCGGTCAGCAATGTTTAGCTATAAAAACATGAGTTAACTTGTAACTCGTCAATAATGTGTTAAGGTCTCACATTCAAAACTTGGGCAGGTTTTCAAGAAAAGGAATTTAGGGACCATTTTTGTCAAAGAAAGGGATAAACTCTAAAGAGACTAAAAATGATTAAATTTAAAAATAAATAAAATAATTGGGAGTAGCCTTTCTTTGACTATCTTGTGTACACAGAGAAAAGTAACTATTTTCATTAGTTATGTTTTTGTTCTTACTTATATAGAAACATATGAACACTAACATATAAAAAAAAAATCTGTCTTTTAAGTAATCTAACTTATTTAGTTTTATCACATAAACCTAAATAACAGGTTTGAAGCTGGATAGTTACAAAGTAGGAGATAAACTGCTACTCCTTGGTTATTAGAAGTAACCCAAAAGTTGATATAAAATTAAAATTTATTATAATGTAGACACTCAAAATATTGTTTCTCTAAGTCAAAATGTACTTGAGTTATTGTGTTTACACACACACAGACATAATTCCCAAAATGTTATTTTTGGACTCAGGGGGATTAAAAATATAAAGATCAATCAGAATCTTGAGGTCAAATTTTTGAATGATCACAACACTTTTCATATACTACTTATAAGTAAAAAAAAATTACTAAATGAGAGAAAAGTATGCATGCTGTATAAAGGAAAAATTATTTTTGAGAAACAAAACAAAAAAAATTAGAATAAATTTTCAAAATATGAAACAACAGATTTAAACTTATATACTTTTAGGATTCTTGTTTCATTTTCCATTGCCAATATTTTATTTTCAAACATCTTTTTCAGGGATTCAATTTCATTTTGATGACTTTGTTGCAAATCTTTAATCTCATCCTTCCTCTTTAATTGAAAGCTTTTTCTCAGCTTTGTATTGAAATTATTCTTCTCATCTTCATACTGTAATTTAATGTCATTTATTTTTCCCTCATAATATCTTTTAATATTTTCTCTTTCTTCCTTTATTTCAGACTGCGCATTGTTTTTTTTCCTAAAATGGATAAAATATACAATAAATATAAAGCATGATATAAATATAAAAGATAACCAAATCAACAATTTTCATCATTTTTTGAAATACAAATTAAAGTATACTTATACTGTAAAGTCAATTCAATTTCAAAGCTTTTAATTAAGGAAGTAAAACCTACTTCAAGAAGACTACATGAAATATATATATATATATATATATATATATATATACAAGAGTTGGACAAAATAGTATGAATACCTGTGAAATGGGACAAAATTTTCATTAATGGGCTATTGGCCTTTCTTTTATATCAGTTATAGCTTGTATCTATTAAGATTTGTACAAATACAAATCATGCTCAACAGTTACAGGGATATGTAACCACTCCTCCCACAAAAAAGCTACCAATTCAAAAAATGTCTTTGGAAGGGGATACCTAACTGTGGAGTTTGCTCTCCAAACTACCCTATAAAGGTTCAATTTTATTATGATTGGGAAACTTTGGGGGCTAATTTCAATTCATCAAGCCAGACTCTGACAACTCTTGCAGTGTGAATGGGTCTGTTACCATTATGGAACACAAGTTGAAAATCAGTGAGCAAATTTTGCACCATTGCATTAAGATGGTCATCTAAAATACTGTCTTAAACCAGTACTGTAACTCGCCCATGCAGGATACAAGTGGGCCTAGATTATGGTGAGATATCATGTCCTACAGTATCACTGATGCTCTACCCTGCTTAACAGTATGAAAGAGACAATCAAGATTACATGCTTGTGTTTGCATCCTCAAAAGGCACACATAACCACTATTCTGGAATAATACAAACAATGTATGTCCAGATGGTATTTTCTTCATTGTTATTAGATTCAATTTTTATGGTCATGATACCATCTACATTATTTCAAGGCATTGTATGGTATCACCAATTGTTTTGTAATAGTCATTCTACTGTGTATGTTTGCTGCATGCATTACATGGTAGGTATTTCTATCAATACACCTCCTTATAAATGTGAATTCTTCTCAGATATTATCTGGGAAACTAATATGTTATGTTTTTTAGACATAATGCCTTTTAAAACCCTTCTGCTTCTTTCAATCAGCTTCAACTTTCAGCTACTAATATATTTTGCTTTCCCTGTTTGCTGTTGACCATTGACATCATATTTCTCCTGACATCAACAGCCACTTTCATAACTGTAGCAAGACAGATTCCACCAATAACACTTCTTTTGAAATCTATAACTTGAGTCATAATGAAGTTTTAACCTCTTAATTTAATTTTGCAACTGAACACTTTCAGTACTATGACTAGACTGATGTGTCTTTGATAAGCTACATTCATGTCTGCTAGATGGCACTCTTCCACATTATAGATAGTAGAACACAACAAGTTCCCTTGAGTGTTGTTTTTTATTTATTTTAACAGGTATTCATACTATTTTGAACAACCTCTGCATATACACTATACTACAAAAAATGACTGGACATTTTTAATTTTAGACATTTGGTTGAATTTCTGGAAAACTTCTTGATGAATTATCCTGAAATTTCAGGGGTATAGAAAGCATATTTGACATTAAATATTTAAGTGAAAGATTTTATTCTGAAGGAAAACAGTCAACTAGAAAAGCTTAGAAAAATAGTAATTTTGCAAATTACCCTGTAAAGCTTGAAATATGTGAAAACTCTAACATAGGATTATTAAGTTTTTTATAATGACCTGCATTTTTTTTTGACCTGCAAAAAAGGAATATTGAAGACAAACTATATTTTATTCACAAGTTTTTGTTTATATCACATAAGATTTTCAACCTAGTGCAATTATATATTTTAAAAACATGAAAGAAAAAATTAAAGATTTGAAGATAAATAAGTATTTTTACAAAATAATTTTTAACTGTGGCTGCATTTATGATATAATTTTTATATTTGTATAATTTTATAGCCTAATATGTAATTAATGCAAGTTAAATGAAAATTTCAGTTGAATATCTTTAAAGCTATCAAACAATAAGTATTTATTTGAGCCCCAATTTTAGTAAGCATAAGAAATTCTGCATGATCAATCTCTAGGAGCATTAACCAGGCATAAAATATATTTGAAATAAGTGTGTGGGAAGGAAGTCAATCTCTCTATCATTTAGTAGCATGAGAGCAGCTTAGCACTAAAATTTGTTTACTTAGACTTTACCAGTGAATTTTATAGATTAATGTAATTTCTAATTTTTATTTGAAAGTTATATATATATATATATATATATATATATATATATATATATATATATATATATATATATATATATATATATATATATATATATATATATATATATATATATACATATATATATACATATATATATACATATATAATTGGTTATCCAGTTAGGTCTATAATTAAATGATTATCTGATCATAAGTATTTCTGAGGGAAATTGTGATCACACGAGCATAATGTTTTTATGTAAATGGCTGAATTAATAAAATTTGTAAAATCAATTCACAACTTGTGTATAAATAATTGTTCTATTTAATTATATTAAAATGTCTTGGTTTACATGTAAATTTTAAATTTTTTTCAATGATTGTGCAGTGTTTTCTACTTTGGTCACTGTACCTGGGTTTTCTAGTTGTTGGGGTGAAAGATTGACCTTTGAATCATAAGTAGTTTACCTTTTACAATGTACTATACATGATTACTTTGTAGAAATCAACACTAGAATAAATTGTTTTTACTCAAACAAATGTAACATTTAATTACCTCCTGTAAACACTTTGAAAATTTTTCCTCAAGCTGTTGTTTAGTTGTATTAACAAATTCTTCAGTTTCAATCATTTTCTGTTCAGTCCATTCTTTTTTCCATCTGTCAAATTCACTTTTGAAATAAGATTCATACTGGCTTTTATTTCGCACAAATAGTGTCTTCACTGCAAATATAATTACATTAAATATTCTAACATATCAACAGTGCATTACAAAGTGATTTAAAAAACTTTAAAATAGAATATTTTATAGAATCAATTTTATGTTTAAATAGTAAACACATAAATATACACTGCAATGTTTTAATAGCATTTTTGACTTACCATAGATTTTTCAAATTATGCTATTCTAAAACTAAAAAAGAATTATACAAGCCTAAAAATGGATGTCTAAGAGAGTATGTTAACAGTAATAGTACAATGGTGGTAGTATTAAACAAACTAGGCAGACATCAAATGCAGAGTGACTTGAATTTGAGCATAAGAAATCTCTGTGAAGGTGGGTGAAATTAAGATGGGATGGCAATTGAATGCAGTGTGGATTGGAATGAAATCAGTTCTACATCTATGTTAACATCCCCTCCTAGAAGGTGTTTGTGAGGGAGAGGTAGAAAAGACAGGTGGAGTTAGCTATTAAATCCAAACTGTAGCTGAATCAGAGAAGCATGAAGTCAAACTTTAAATGCAAATTCAAAAGCGTCCATATCTGGTACACACACTTTAACTGGGAATTATGTCTTATAAATCCCGAAGTCAATTAGTTCACTATGCTCAAATCCAATCTGCTCTGCATTTTATGGCCACCTAGCATTAAATAGTAATAAGGAAATCATAAGAATTTGAGCATAAGAAAGCTCTGTGAATGCTTGAAATAAACAATATTGAAATCAGTTGGATATTGTTTGTTCAGTACCAGAGATGTTTGTCCCCTCCAGGATGTTTCATAGTTGTCAGAATGCTTAAAGAGTAGGTTCTGGTACTCATTAAACAGTGTTCCAAAAGGTAGACCGTATCACTCCAAATCAAACTATACACAATATTAAAACTATATGAAATTTTATCAAGAACATTACACAATAATAATAGAAATGATACTGGAGTACAGAATACATCAATGTTAATAAATTCCTAAATCATATATTAAAAAGCTTGTTTAAAGTATAAGAAGGTTTAGATTTCTGGCAAACTCAGTACCTCGTTTTAAAAAGCATTAGTCAAGAAAACAATATCAATTCAAGACATATTTTTGCAATGAAATTGTGTCTACATTTTAAAAACTTCCCAAATTCTTTCTAAAAGCTTTAAATAAATATTTTCTTAATCATGCTGCTTTCCCTTACTGTTTTCAATTATTTAATATATTTCAGTTTGCAACATTTTTATACTCTCTCATATGAACTTAACAGATTTTCATTTCAAGTTGTGAATATGACCTTCAGATTTGCAAATTTTAATTATCTACCGCTTATTTTAAATATTTTCCCTAATTTAATTTATTTAATAAACCAAAAAAAAGTTTTTATTTCTTCATTTTTTAAAATCTGTATATATTTTTTGTATGTATTTTATAGCTGCAAGTTTACTGTGCATGAATGTAATTTCTTGTAATGCATGTAGTATGATTTAATGTCATGAAGAATGCTGAAATGAAAAAAAAATGCAAATAATAATATAAAAATACTATTTTTATCTACACTAGGCTTTGCTATAAAAGTATGTTTCTGCTATATTCAGTTAACAAGATCAGGATCTATACCTTAAAAGCAAATCTGAATGGATACAAACATCCATGTCAACAATGGGATCCATACTCATGAACTCCAGCACCAAAGAGCAGCCCATACTCATGTCAATAGTGCATGGTTGCTCCTAATATTGCATTATTACTGTTAACATACTCTCTTAGACATCCACTTTTAGGCTTGTATAATTCTTTTTAATTTTAGAATAGTATAATTTGAAAAATCTATGATCTGATGTTTTTAAAAAAGACAAGAAAATTAAACACATAACTTCAACAGCACACCAGTTCCTTTGATCATCCAATGCATACATTTTCTAAATGGTGTAAATGATATCTAGATTTTAAGTGTATGTAAAAGGAAACCTGTGAGTTGTTAGGGAATACACACACATTAGCACTAAAGATATAGAAGTTAAAGATATAGAAAAAAATTGAAGCTCACTTTCTATTAATTTCTGTTCATATTCCCTTTTGACTCCTTTTTCAATTTCTTCTAAGTCTTTTGATATTGAATGAATTTTCATCTGAAATGATTTATTTTCTTCAAATACTTTAATATAATGGGATATATCATTATATAGTCCTTCATTGAGATTTATTTCTTTCCTACAGTGAAGATACAATCATTTAAAATAAAACATATTTATTGCACAAAATAACTGAATGAATAATACTCATATTAAATAACCAATTTAGAGATTACAGACAAAAATAACAAATTATGACTATTTGTAAAATTAATGAAATTTGTATATCACAGTTCAATGCAAATAATAAGATTATAAATGACTTTGATTTGCAAGAAGGATTTTTACACACACCTAATGAAAAGTTTTGTTTAGGATATACAGTATTTCAAGATAAAAATGAGAAAAAATTAAGTATTACAAAAGAAATAACTTTTGGATAAATTTTCATAATCTTAAACATCAATTTAAACATAGTATTTTTTATGTACAAATATTTGAGCTGAACAGAAACCAAAATATTTAATCACAATTTTTAAATATCTCCTGAGTTTTGTTCAATTCAAATGGAATAAGTAATATTATTTTTAGTTATAAAAGAATCTACTTGCTACTGGAGTTATCTCAATTTATAAAGACTTTACATGCACACACATATCGTCTGTGTCCTTGGGTGGGGCACATATATTTAAATTCAAGTATTGAAAACATATAATCCGTGGCAAGAGCATGAACCCTCTATTTAATTCTAAAGATCAGTATAATTAAAACACCATTATAAAAAAAAAAATATGGCTCTTTGCGATTTTCAGTCACATCACAGAATGCAGTTCTGTACTACAAGTCAAGAACCTACCACAAAAACAGATTTTTCTCATGTTCCAAATTAAATAAACTAAAAATGCTGTTGCAACAATTTCACACCACACTGCAACCTCATGTGTTAAACCTGCAAATTTAAATAAATGTATTTTGGAATGCTCTTACATTACCTCTGCTCTATAAATAATTTTATATATTGATCAACCCTTCGACACACAATGGTTGTACCATGAAATCACGTGTTAAATAATATTTTCTGATTTTTAAAGAGATATGAATAAATATTTTGATTTCATAAGTTTTTAACACTTCCAGCTTGCATCAGATGGCAGCATTAAGCTTTTCTTTTTCGAAATATACATTTCTAAATCTGCTTAAAAAGAAACTCAATAATAATTATTATACCATTTAATGATAATTATTCATTGAACTATCAAAATAATTGAAATTAAAAACCTTTTTGCCTCATATATTTTCTATTTATAAGGTTCATAAACAACATTTAAAAATGAATTTATAGACAACATCTTAATTCCCTGAAGGTGGTTTCAAAATTTTATTTAGAGAGTGACCTTCCTCTTCTTTTAAAACGCAAATGTTCAAAATTTCATCAAACTTAGATTAAAACTTAACATTTATCATTACAAACATGGGCACTTACGATTCTACTGCATTTATGTTTTCAGTAGCATTTGATTTCACCATCTCGGAAATAATGGCTGTAAGATTTTTGTTATCTTCATAAAGCTTCTCTTCATTTGCAGAGGACGATTTCAATAGTTCAGTAACATCCTAAAAACAATTATAATGCTTTATTTTTGATATCAAATACTAAAAGAGTTTAAAAGTTAAAACACTACACTCCTCTAATGGCTGCATTCACCAACACAAGTTAAACCAGATTTAAGTATTGTTATGCTTTGTGATTTGAATTCTAATGTATACTAATGTATGGTTAGCTGTGAAATTTACTCAACTATTTATGTAAACTGACTAAAATTTAAAATGGGTGGCGCATTTTAAAAAATAAATTATTAATGAAGGGATTGCAATATAAAATATTAATTATACAAATGTGGAATTTGGTTTCAACAAGCATGGGTATGTTAGTATTCCTTAATTTTCTTTATGACTGATGTATCTGACTTTACTTATATTAACAATAAATTAAGGTCATTTTAATCTTTACTCCTGTAAAGATTTTCCAATTATTATTTGTTTTCTAATATTTTGCTAACAGTTCATCGCAATATTTAAGTTTATATATTTTGATAGCTATAAATGTAACTCATCTTCTTCATGTACTAACAATTATAAAATGCTATTTTGGGAGAAGCTTTTTTTTTTTTTTTTTTTTTTTTCGTTTTTTTTTTTTGTAATATTAGAATTTTGTAATATTTTTAACACTACAGTGTAAATAAGCAATTTAAAATAACTACTTTATGAATGAGTGATCTTTCATTGATAGGAGTTCCAATTTTATAGCTTGTAATTTAAAAAAAAAAACATATAAAGAATATTAAAGTATTTTTTTACTGCATAAATTAAACTTTCTCTTTCTATGGTAGTAAAATTTAACTTAACAGGAGTTTAACATGACTACCAGCATAAAATGCAAATACAAACATTTAATGTATTTATATGTGACCATCTACTAGGATATATTCATTAAGTGCACCTACAAACAGCAAATAAGTAATTCTAGAATTAGGAAATACCACTTACAAATGATCATGGGGTAAAATTCAATTGGAGATAATCCTTAGATTTTGGTATCTCTGAGTTATCCTCTGTTTGGTAAATACATCGTAGGGAAATGTAAAATGTTTTCATTTATTCTTTATATTTATTATGCTATACTCAAAATATAATAGACAAAGCTTTCTTATTACAAACTATTTTGCAAAACAAAACTGTTTCCATAAGAAAAATTGTAAACATTTTTGAAAATTCCAATTAAAAAAGTGAAGTTTCATGACAAACTGCTGCTTAAAAAATAATTCTGAAAAGTCATCAAGAACTATTAACAATGATTTAGATATTATGAATAAAGACTCTACATGTTAATTAGTAGGTAAGAATATAATGTAAATATGTGTAGGTATAATAATACTTGGATATACATGTTTCAACTGAGCCATATTTTACAACAAAAGAATAAGATTCTGTTATATTGTGGTTATCTGTTACACTTAATAAAATTAGCAATGAATCAGAAATTCAAACTAAGATTTTTTATTTTACTCTAATTTTGGTTAATCTTTTGTACGGTATGACAGTTGATTCTGAGATGACATAGTGGTAACTGTGTTGGATTAGAATAAAGGGGGTACTTGGTTCAAGCCTAGAAGGTGTATTAAATATTTCCCTGTATACTTAAAGAATGTAAGGTTAAATTTGTGGGTCTAAAAGACCTACTAAAAGGTTAGTATATGACAAAGAGGAATAAAAATTACCGAAGAGGATGATGGAAAAATTTTGTGTTGTTCTGCAATGTAGAGGTATTTACCTATATTTACATTTGCATGTACCATATTGTGAGATTACTGACCATTTTATTATGGGAAAATAATTCAGGCAATTAACATTATGCAGTATAAGGAATCAATACAAGTGCATTCAAGTCTTACTCAGCAATTGAAGCAAAACCCATTGGATGGAAATGCAACATGCTAACCACTAAACAACATGGGCATAGGATAATCGAAATTGAGGGGATACTCCAGCAAAGTATCATGAATATTTTATACCAATCAAGGTAGACAATCTGGGTCCATATGGCCATGAGACCCTCCAAGCTTGTCTCATCGGTGGTGGGCAGATCGTAAGTACTGGGGCACCCCACCCAACCGACCCCTTTCAATGTGCCCCGTGTATGCCCATTGTGCTGCAGGCACCACTGGCAAGCAAATACAGCAGAGTAGTGGTCATTGAAGGAATTTAAAAGACTACTGGATGCTAGCAGGCCTCTTTTCATGCCGGAGTTAGTGAAGGTGGTGCAAACCATGCAGACTAAAAAGAGGGCGATTCTTGTAGCCTGATGAATTTTGCTCATTGCATTTCAAGATGGTATATGGATAGCCTAAAGAAGGAGCAGGAAATTTTGAGAGGCAACAGTCGTAGTCTTGGGCCTTGGAACCACTGCTCACGAGTCATTGTAATGGAATTTTGGCCCACCCTGTAGAACCCCGATACCTGGCTTGCTAAAAAAATACCCACTGAAACCCTGCATTCATCAAGGTAGACAACCTGTAGCAAGGTATCAAGTACTAATATGGTTGTCGTATTAATAAAATTTATGTATTACACATTTATTCTTTCTTCCATAACTCAATTTTGAATAAAATTATGTGGCAACAGATTTGATAAAATTTAAATGAACAAAAAACAGTTTTAAATGTAAAGAACTAACACCCCCATTCTTTTATCCATTTACAGACAATAAGAGAAATATATGTAGTAACATAAGTTATACTTTAAATAATGAATGATATGTTTCAAATGCATAACTCACATATAGTTTTGCTTTAAGTTCCATTAATTCATTTTGAAGCTTTTTAACTTTTTTATCATGCTCTATACATGGTACTGAGCCAGCAGGTAAAACTTCCTCTAGTTTCTTTTTTAAATTTCCAGCCTTTTCCTAGGTATATAAATGATTACATTAGAATGTACAATAATAGATAAATTCATATATACATTGAATAATAATTATTTTCTTTTAAGTTAATTGGCAAACTATATTAAACACTAGAAGGCTGTTGGCAGAAATTTCTGCCAAATAAAATTTAAATTTGTTAATCATAATGGGTGTGGCATTTTATGTGATAGCATGTACACCTAAAAAGAGAAGTAAACTTGATTTGATAAATAACATTTATAAATATCTATATGTTTTCTTACAAAATTGACTACAGCTAATCATTGATTACCTATAATAGCCACACAAGCCATCGCCTTTTCAGTTTTATAGTAATAAATAAAATTAATAAAATCATTTAAATGCGTAGATAAAATTATTTTTCATGTTATACATTTGACTCTCTTTGAACAATCCTAAGACAACACCCACTATATTGGAAAAGCAGAGAATTAGAAATTACAGATACTAACATCAATTCAACTTGCATTTCCATTATCTTTCAATACTTGTAGCTTGTTGTTTAATGAAGATATCTGCATGAAAAAAGTGTCATCTATAAACATTTTTCTCATCTTTAAAAGTTTGTGCTAATGCAATATGTATTTCAAAATATAATAAGGATTTTTCAAATTTTGGTATTTCCCTTCTTTGCACGATAGCTTGCAAAGATTAGGTTAGAGATAGAACATAGCTACAATGGTATTTTATGCTTCAAATGGGCTCTCTCATTTGGCAGTTTAAAATTAATTTACTCTGTGTGCATATATGTATATATAAGTAGTGATATTTTAACATAATTTTAACTTCCAAATACATTGCTGTAATTTTTTTGGCGATTCTAAACCAAAAATACTACTCTTAGTGGTCTTTTGCCAAAATTCCTAATCTCTCTTTCTAGTAGCCTATTGTGGAGCTTCAAGCTGCAAAACAATTGATTAATCAAATTAGCTTTTCTTATGTAACTATCTTAAATAAAACTTCTTCACATGTTTCCACATACTCCCAGTTATTACCTAACAATTTCTGTCCTGACTGCTTAATTATGAAATTCTGTGACATTTGTGGTCAGATTGGCTTGACATGTGATGTTAATAAAATTTCTGTCCTTTAGTACAAGATTTTGGTGTCTTTTCTTCTCCAGTGTCTAATACTTTTCCACGGTACAAATAATAGTGTAAAAGTAATATATATAGCAGATATTTATGTATTTAACAATGATTTTATAAAATCATTTTTAGATCCAGGAAATGGAAATACAAAAGAGGAGTTTGAAGGATTTTTATATATTACATAAACCCAGAAAAAAAGAAAAAAGATCAAAATGGAAAAGGCATAAGAATAATTTTCAGTACCCTTCATATCAGGTACTAAATTTTATTAAAATATGTAAGTATATAGACAGTTTTCAAAATATCAAGTGTTTAAACAATGAAAACTTTAAGAGTTAAAATATACCTTAAGAGATGAATTCAGTTTCTCCAGTTTGGATATTTCTTCTTCTAAACGTGGCACTTGAAGCCTCAAAAGGCTAAGTTCTGATATTGTATCTGATAGAAGAAATGAATAGATAATAATAATAAATGGGATGCTAAAATGTACAAATGTATATACATATGCATACTGTCTCTATTATATACATATAAAATTATATTTAATAATAATCACAAAATATATTGCTGGTTAGTTTATACTGAAAAATATTATTTTTTAAAAAATGAATCATATTGCTTAATTAAAAATGCTTAAAAAAAAGAATATTCAGTTTCTTTTGGAAACATCTTCTAAATGAGAATAAAGTAAGTTATATTTATCTGATAGAAAAAGAAAAGATAATAATTATGGATGCAAATGTACAAATGTATATATGTATGTATATTTATAATATTATATATAATAATATATAGTGTGTTTGTTTTTATATATAAAATATATTATCTCAGAATATGATGTGTGTGTGTTGTTGTGACAAACAAATCTTCAAAATAACATCTCTAATGAGGAGATAAAGAAAAAAGAAAAAAATACATTTTAAATAAATCTTCACTAATGCAATATTTAAAGAAAAATTGATAGTAAATATATTTATATTTTATATATATATATATATATATATATATAGCTTTTGGGTATTTTTTACACACAAACAAGACAAAAGCTTCAAAATATAGTAAGAGATATATTAATACATTTAAATAAAACTAATGGCATACAGAAAAATTGCAGAATTATATTAATAAAAAAAATCATAACTAATGGGATACATAATAATAAAAATTAGTATTATTTCATTAAGAAAAGCTATTCATGTTAGATTAAGAATTTTTAATATACTAATGTTTATAATCGAGACATATTTTTATTTTAAAATAAATGAAAAATTGAACATAATTTACATTTAAATAGAAAAATTAATAATATTCATCTCTTAAAATTTTATTCTATCTCAATATAAATGAAAATTGCCAATACAACCAAAATAGAAAAATAAAAATAACAGTAAATAAGAAATATAGTAAATTTCTTATAATTAAAATATGCCTATTTATAAAAAAAATAAAACTTTAAAACTATTTCAATATACTAACCAGATTCTAATAATTTTTGACATTGTCTTTCACTAGCTTCCAAATTGGCAGATAACTTGTTCATTCTTTCTGTGTTTTCTATTTGTAGGTCTTCATATTTTTGATGAAGCTGAGACATTTCTGTCATATTTTCTGACTCGATCTAAAATAATGTTTTTAATATACTAACAACAGTTGGTAAAATTAAATAAAAATGAAAAAAGATTTAGTTAGAAGTGTTCCCGATAATATTAAAAATAAAATTTTAAAAAATGAAAATGAAAAGTTTCTAATTGCTCCAGTAACTAGATAAAATGATTTTATGCTAAAGTATCAAAAATTTATTCCGACTTTTTAAAGAATTAGTCTATTTAATCTGTGGGTGCAATCAAAATCCATATATTTTTTTCATAACTAGTTTCTCAGTATTTATAAAATTCTTCTTCCTACATTTTAGGCAAATACTTTTGATAGAGGCCTCTGTCCCTTCTTTAATATTGCTCTTAAAAATTTCCATTACATCGGTCGTATCAGGTGCATGTCGCAGTAGTCACTAATGGAATACATGGCCACCATACGAAGAATACCGGTAACTGCAAGATGCATCCTTTTAAATACCAGTTGTTGATATGACCAATAAAGTGTTTCTTTCTTACACTTGCAGTGACGTCATACTTTGATTTTCGTTTATTTCTCGTAAAGTATTGATCGTGGAGGAACGCTTCTTTTTGCAGTTTTTATGTACTCCCAACGAGGAATCTCACTGTGCAGAGTTTATGCGGTCGTTTTGGGACACCCTGTATATAGCGAATTCATGATATCTTGATTTTCTGCTCATCTCTAAATTTTTTCAAAGTCCTGAACTTACGTGAATGGTGTTATCCATTTCTTAAGATACATGACAGATATAAAGAAGAAACTCTTCTAATAACTAAAAAAAATATTGAAATGTTGAACTCAACCTCATAACATCACTGGTTAGTATTAATAATTTACAAAATGATCAGAACACAACTGTTGCACAAGTATTAACATTATGTCTAGCTAATGGCAGCTTGTCACATCATAACCAAGACAAAATTTCCATGAACAAATATGTTTGGCACAAATAAACTTGCATATATTTTAAATGGATATAAATAAACTTAAATGGAAACTAAATGTTTTTTTATAAATTTCATAGCTTTAATTATAAACATTTTACAATTAAATATACTCAAGAGCCAAAAACACTGGTATAGGCATGCGTATGCAAATAAAGAGATATGGAACCATTTATGTGCACTTCAAACCAATATCTAACCTTTAAAATGAATCCGAGGAATTTTTTTATTTGTTTTATCTTTTAACTTGCATAATTTAAAAACATTTCTAACCCTACTTTCATTTTTTCTTTTAGTTATGACTCCTGTTCCCGTTTTTGAAACATTTCAACCTGTAGCACATCCTTGGACTACAATGAGCACACCAAACCATGATGTTGTTGCTGTATCATCTGATGATACAGCCCCTTTTGGAATGTCAGGTATGGACTTCTTACATAATGCAATGTTAATTATAACATTTTATGATTCACATTTCTAAGTACATTAAGTATATAAAAAATAATCTAATCTTATTTTATTAAAAGATAATTTTCAATAGAATAAAGTATTTTCCAAAAGATTATTCCAATAAGTATTGCTTAAAAGTTTTAAGCTATGTTTCTTTGTAATATAAAACACAGTGGAGTCCGCTTAATGTGATCGCGTTTATTGTTATCTAAATCACTTGGTCCCGATTTTCTCTATTCATTTGTATTATCGCTTTATGTGATCGTTACATCGGTTAATGTTATCAGTTTTAGAACCTCATTCTAACTGGCAAAGGAATATTCCCAATATACTCAGAAGGAACCCATTCTTTTCTTTCCCTTCACTGTTGGATTTTCCGAGAATTCTCCTCTACAAACTAGGGAAATGGGGAATGAACAAAGGAGTGTTAATTTACACGTTCCTGGAATTTTTCAGAAATACGCACACCCTGCTGGTGGTCAGTGGTTGTCAGATAAGCAGAAGGCAACACATTATTATCAGATCTGAGAAGGAGGGCATTCATATTTTATGCCTTGCTCGCTTACATGCAGCTTTTCGATGTGGAAGCCTGAAAGCGAAATGATTTAACATTAAAACAAAAGATCAAAATTTTAAATCGTTATGGCAGGTTGATTATGATTACGAACAATTTATCAATGAGCTTCTTAGAAAAAATTGTAGACAGTCAACAATTGATCAATTGTTTTAAATATTTATACAATTCTTATTTTTCAAAGGATAATATATACAATACATAAATATAAGGTGTGTGTTTTCATTTTGTTTTGAAATTTAGTACATATAAATTAAAGATGGGGGTAAATTTATCTAATTTTGAATATCGTTTATTGTTTTCAATCGGTTATTGTTATCAAAATCACGGTTTTCCAAACTGATCACATTAAGCGGAGTCTACTGTATTGCTTTTGTAATTAAAAAAATGCTAATATTAATAAAAGAAAGATTCCTTTAAAATACAAACAATTAAAAAGAAAAATAGTTTTTACTTATTCCGTATTTATTAATCAAAAGATTCCAGTCAAATTAATTTTTACATTTCTCTTACTGAAAAAAACTTATTTTCACTTATCTACATACTTGACCATGTATGCCTCTTAAAGTATAAAAATTTGCCCAGTTTGAAAGGCTAACAAAACCTGCAGTATATAATAAGCTGAATATCTTTTGAGCATGCAAATAACTGGTAATCATCATTAAGTTCTTTGCAAAATCACATGTTTTAGTTTTAATTAAAGCTTAGAAAAATTATGCTGAGGATTGTCACTACTGCAATGGGCATAGTCTTAAGATAATTGGTTAATGTAACAAATGGTGTTTTAGGTTCACTAAATTTGATTTTCTTGAGTCAAATTTACATGGCATGTTTCTGTATATTGGCCAAGCTTAGCGTTCATATTTATTTTAAAAAAGGCCAGGGCGTATTTATCAAGTGAGAGGGTTCTTTTAAATGAGTCAAAGGGTACTTTTCATGCACTACTAAAAGCACTACTAAGTCACAATACTAAAACTGTGTCAGTAAAGCATATATTATATGTACAAACGGATTATGCTAAATATTTAAGGGTTTCACATAAAAGATCTTCAGAAGGGAAATGCTCTGCATAAATCCTAATTAGGTACTAAAACAACATATTTATTTTTGCTAGCATGCATTCTGTGTATAGATTTCTAAAAGCTTTTGTGAGCAAAGCATTTGTTTACAAATTATAATTTTATAATCAGCGAGATGATTTTTAAAAAGCATTTTTGTATAAATTACAATTTAAATGGTATTTCATATCTTTAAGAATTATACCTATTGTCTTTTATGTGTAGTTGAAACCAATATCTAACCTCTAAAATAAATCTGAGCAATTTTCTGTTTGTTTTATCTAACTTATATAATTTATTAACATTTGTGACCATACTTTCATTTTTTCTTTTAGTTATGCCTCCAGTTCCTGTTGCTATATTTCCACCGATATAACATACTTGTACTACTTCTAGAACACCAAACTATGGTGTTACTAATGTATCATCTGCTGCTACTAACTCAAGTGATTTTTCAGGTACTAACTTTTTACATAATGGCGTTGCCAGTTATAACTTTTTATGATTTATATTTCTACATACTTTAACCCTCTAAGCGGTTCGCACGTACAATTCCGCCAAACCGATGATGTCTTCAAAGCGGTTGTCACGTACAATTTTCGACTTCCAAAAACGTTCGGAAAATGGATGTATTGTACATTTATGCCAGTGTTTTCCCCCATGGAGTTTTGAGGTAGGAGGGTGAGGTCGATTGTTTAGGAACTGCACCGCTACTTCATGAGGCACAAAGAAGCTGATAACTTTTCATAGCTTTGTAAATCTCTATTTCGTTTTGCGGTAACAGGTGTATCTCTAATTGTACCACTTAAATAGCTTGGATGACTTTTGTAAAAAAATATAAATCATTCTCTTAAAGAAGATTTTTATTTGTACTTTTAGAATCTATTATTTCTTATGGGATGATCTTCGAGACTTGACGAGCTTTGTGGGTATTAAAAATGAACAATCTATAATATCTATTTATATATCTATTTATAACCGGAAGTAAAGGGACAATAACGAGGGTGGGTGTCTCGTATTCCAATCTAGTCAACAAAAGGTGAAATAAAAAATCTTAGAACATTTTGGTCACGGAAACAATGAAACTTTAGCTTATTTTTGGAGACTTTTTCTCCTTGGTGTGTTCCACTCGGAGGGTTAAATATATATAAAATGTCTAATCTTATTTTAACAAAAGATAATTTTAAATAGAATAAAGCCTTTTCCAAAAGATTATTCCAATAAGAATTGCTTAAAAATTTTAACTTATGTTTCTCTTTGATATTATATGTTACTTTTGTAGTTAAAAATTTGCTAGAATCAATAACTGACAGCTTCCATTTGTAAAAAAATAATTTAAAAAATATTTTTGCTTATTTTGTATTTAAAAAAAAAAAAATCCCAGTCAAATTAATTGTTACATTTTTTACTTATTAAAATACTTACTTTTACGTATCTAAGTGTCTGACCAAATTTCTAAATGTATTGTGGCAGCTGGTCACAAGAGAACGAGAGAGGGTCGGTTATTCTCAGGACCTGTGGAAGTTTTTCCCCTGAAAAAAGCAGGAGTTCCAGACCCAGAGGGGTTTCGGATTTTTATGTCCCTGCATACATCTGTGTGGAATGCCGGCTATCATTGAGGAGTCCGGTCCACTGACCACTCCCTTGCTCTCAGCCCTTTTTCTCCCCCTCTTTTTGAGAGAGATCTTTCAAGAACCAGGCAGTGGGTTGTCGGGGACTTGAGGAGAAGGTTGTTTCTCTCTAACAACTATGATGTTTTATATCATGTATATATTGTATATAATCGAGATAATAAAGTCTAAGACTTTAAGCGATTGTTTTTACTAAGCCCCCTCAAACACAGAGGTGTATGTATGTTGCGACGTTACAGTATTAAAATCGCCCAACTTGAAAGGCTAACCAAACCTTCAGTATATTAATTAGCTGATTATCTCATGAGCATACAAGTCAATTGGTATCCATCACTAAGTTCTTTTCAATATCATATGTTTTAATTTTAATTATAGCTTAGGAACAGCATCATGGGCATTATCATAATTAGAATTGGCACAATCTGAAGATAATTGATTGATGTGACAAATGGTGCTCCAGGATTACTGTAGTTGATTTTCTAGAGTCCAGTTTACTTGATGTGTTTCTGTATATTGGTCAAGCTTAGAATTTACAAGTCTTTTAAAAAGGGAAGGGTGTATTTATCAAGAGAATCAGTTTTAGTCAAGTGAGAGGGCACTTTTTATTGAGTAAATGGACACTTTATGAGTATGCACTGTGACTATGTCAGTAAAGCATATATTATATGCAAAATCTGATTATGCTGAATCTTTAAGACTTTCATTTAAAAAAACTTAAGTGTAGAATGCTTTGGGTAAAATCCTAGTTAGGATCTAAAACAACATATTTATTTTTACTAGCATACACTCTGTGTATAGATTTCTAAAAGTTTTTGTGAGCAAAGCGTATGTTTACAACTTATAATTTTGTAATCAGCCAGATGATTTTTAAAAAGCATTTTTGTATGAATTACAATTTAAATGGTATTTCATGTCTTTAAGAATTATACCTATTGTCTTTTATGTGCCCTTGGAACCAATATCTAACCTTTAAACTGGCCGAACGATAGCCGAATGGTTAGGGTGCTGGCCTTTGGAACCGGAGTTCGTGGGTTCGAATCTCACAATGGCATGAATGTTCGTAGCCATTCGGAATCGACTTTAAGCGGTAGGTCCTGGTCTCAATAACCCTCGTGTTGCAAAAAGTAGACCGTAGCGCTCCAAAGAAAACTAAACTTACCATTCTAAAATGAATCTGAGCAATTTTCTGTTCGTTTTATTTACCTTATATAATTTGTAACCATATTTTCATTTTTTCTCTTTTAGCTATGCCACGAGTTCCTGTCGATAGATTTCCACCAATAGGACGTACTTGTACTATAGTTAGAACTCCAAACTATGGTGTTACTACTGCGTCATCTGCTGCTACTAACTCACGTGATTTTTCAGGTACTAACTTTTTACATAATGGTAATATCAGTTATAACATTTTATGATTCATATTTCTACATACTTTAAATATATATAAAATGTCTAATCTTATTTTATCAAAAGATAATTTTAAATAACAGAAAGCCTTTCCAAAATATTATTTCAATAAGTATTGCTTAAAAATTTTAAGTTATGCTTCTCTTTAATATTATATATTACTTTTGTAGTTAAAAATTTGCTAATATTAATAACCGAGATTTTCCTTTTGGGCACAAATAATTAAAAAGAAAAATATTTTTGCTTATTTTGTATTTAGAAAACAAAAAATCTTAGCCAAATTAAATGCTGCATTTTTACTTATTAAAACACTTATTTTTACGTATCTAAATATCTGTCCAAAATTGTAAATATATTAAAATCGCCCAATTTGAAAGACTAACAAGACCTTTAGTACATTAATAAGCTGAATATCTCGTGAGCATGCAAATCATTGGTATCTATCATTAAGTTCTTTGCAATAGCACGTTTTAGTTTTAATTTTAGCTTAGGAAAAATATCATTTGCATTGCCATGATTACAATGGGCATAATCTGAAGATAATTAATTGATGTAACAATTGGTGCCCCAGGATTACTGTAGTTGATTTTCTAGAGTCCAGTTTATCTGGCGTGTTTCGGTATGTTGGTCAAGCTTAGAGTTTACATGTATTTTAAAAAGAGCAGGGTTTTTTTTATCAAAAGAATAAGTTTTAGTCAAGTAAGAAGGCACTTTTTATTGAGTAAAAGGACACATTCTGTGACTATACTGGGACTATGTCAGCAAAGCATGTATTATATGTAAATTCTGATTATTCTAAATATTTAACAGTTTCACATAAAAGAACTTAAGTGTGGAATGCCCTGAGTAAAATCCTAATTAGGATCTAAAACAACATATTTATTTTTACTAGCATGCACTCTGTGTATTGAATTACAGCACAAATCACTTAACAAACTGAAAAAAATTATGTGAAATAAAATGTGCTGCATAACTTTTGGGTTTATTTTAAAGACAAGCTGTAATCTATACAACATATCTACCACTATTATACATTTTATGAACATGTTTACTGAGGTTTTTTACTACTACCAAAAAAGAAAATAATTTGTTCTGGAGATTAAAAAAAACACACAAAATATATATTATTAATTGAATTAATATTCAAATACATAAAGGATTTATAAAAACAACTTCATTGATATTTTACAATAAGTTACAGAAAAAATGTGCGATACTGTTTTTTACACTGCCAATGTTTAGCAGCGGATTTATAATTTGGTTCATCAGTTTGACATCAGAATAGGTAAATTATACAGAACTTCAGCTTTCTTATCAAGTGATCTTTGCCTTCCTCGAACAAAAAACTTAAAAAATATACATGGTGCAAAATAAATGTATTTGGAAAAGGGCATGCTCATTGGCACTTATAAAAAGGACAGGGCACGGTTTTTTCCCTTTGAAAAACGTGTAACAGGATCACTTGTCAAGCTGCTTCTTTTATCAGTTCTTGTTCATCTTTGATTGATTTAAGATTCTTTGAAGTGTTTTATTTGTTTTAAAAATATATTAGATTTAATATTGCTGATTAATATGTATTGAAAGGAATATCAACTACTTTAAATTTCCTTATTGTTTGCCGTCTATGTATATTTGTCTTATATTTTCGTACTAGACACTTTTATAATTACTGCAATACATTTATTCTTCAAATGAAATGAGCCAGTTTATGGCCGAAAATTTAGTTTTTTAGCTTTATAAAATTTTGCACACTTTTTTAGAAACTCCTTATATTTAGGTGCTCCTGAAAAAGCTCTTAACTTTCAATTTGGGTTTTCAATTGCTTGATAAATAAATAATTTTTAAAAGCAATAAAATTTGAAATAAATTGTCAAAAATAAATCAAAGGAAGTAGGTTTACCAGGAAATTACACTTTTCTGAGGTTCTTATAATATAATCGCCGAACGATGGCCGATTGGTTAGGGTGCTGGCCTTCGGATCCGGAGTTCGTGGGTTCGAATTCCACTATGGCATGG
>JAGEOH010000456.1:0-12500 GCA_032207245.1 Pardosa pseudoannulata
CATATGTATATGAAACTCAGAATTAATTCAAATCAATAAATGCGTTCTATGGAAAATGTGTAAAGATAAGCCTAAATACGAAATTAATTTATTCTGAGTTGCATTACAGTCGGTTTATAAAAATGCAACATTATAGGTAACTTGGCTGTAGTATACTGTAGCATCCTCTTTATAGTCCAGGGAAATAGCGTATGTTTTCCTTCATGCATCTTTCGTGAGTTTGGATACCTCAGATGGCATAGATGTTTGTAACCATTAAGATTCGGCTTTTAGCAGTAGGTTCCTGTTTCCTTAGACCCTCAGGCAGAAAAGCAATAAACTGAGCTGTGGTACTCCCCGCTATAAAACCCTTTATACATCTAGACTAGTGGTACTCAAACTATGTGCCATGAGAATTTTTGGAAAATAATTAAGTCCCTTTGTACTGTATCGCAATTAATTTTCAATTAATGTCATTTCTCTTGTCATCCCTTTTGCCATATCAGCGTTTTCAGAACGATGGCCGAATGGTAAAGCATTGCTTTTCATTATACATGCACACACACGCTCACTTATATATATGTCTCTGATATTTTTAGGCTCACATGCGTTAAGAAAATTGTATAAAATGTTTAACGAAAGTGTCTCGCAACCTGGAATAGATGCAGCAAATAATGTCGTTAAGAATGACGCCAGATGTACGCTATTGGAGCCAGACCAAAAACTAGGCACGGTATACCGCCAAATTTGACAAAAATTTTAGTCGTCAAGTTTATATTTTTGGGTATAAAATAAACGTAAATATAATAGAATAAAAAAATGAATATTTTTTTTTATATGAATATGTATTTTTTTATATATACTTTCTTTAAAGTGACATAGTTGAATGAAGCGTTTTCTATACAGAGTACAGAAAAACAAAACAGAACTGGGGGATGCAAGTGGTCTTGCCCCGTCCGAGGCATGTAGCACCGAGTATATGCATATAAATATTTTGTTTTCTGCATCGCATTAAACAGTGGGTAATTTACTGTTTCTCATAAAAAGGAAAGGTGAAAATGCAGTTTAAAGTGCCCCCTTGTATTATTGGCTATATTTTTTGGCGCCGATAATGACATGCGAATTTAAGATGGCGGCGATAAACATCCATATGAGCAATACAACTGCAATAAAAAAGCATTAACTATTATTAAAATAGTAAAAAGCACAATTTATATTAAATTTATTAACAGATTGTACCAAATTTTTAAATTTGCAAACGCATGGAGAACAATTTTTAAAATTTTCTAAATCATTCTTAAATTTACGAGAAAACATGGTACATACTTTATAAAAGCAACGGAAATGAAACAAAAAGCATATAGAGTATTCAAATACTTAACTGTATACAAAAGTTTTATACACAATTCCACTCTGAATAATCTTGCCCTATGTGAGAAAACTCTCATACTTGGCGATGATAAATATAGATGAAGAATCATAATCTGAGGGCACACTAAACTGCAAGGAAGCTAACTCAATTATGATAATTACATCGAATAAGTCCTTATAGATTATTCCGGGTTGGTGGGATGTATAGATTTCATTGTGTCCATTTGTGGAATAGAAAGAAGACCAGTGGCTTTGGGGCAAAGCTTCGCACTTCCATGACACATTTATGATCTTCGATCCCCAGGCTGGGCAAGGTTGACTCAGCCATCCTCCTTTCAGTGAGTAGACAAACTGAAAATCAAACATGCTTGGGAACTAAACACTTAAGATTGTACATCAAACCGGAACATATGATTCTCACCCTAGGGCTCTTGATCTCAGAAACAGAGATTGACACCTCAGGCATTGGACCCCTAGGCCTTGCGCCGAGAAGTTTAGTTTTTGTGAAAGAGAAAAACGCGAAAAGATTTTAAAACAAACCTGCTCTTCGAGCTCAGCAATATCCCGCTTAAGGTTGCTCAGTTCATTTTTGAGGCCTAAAATCTCACTCTCTTTCGACACGATGACCACAGGGAGGCGTTTCCGAAACTCGGCCATTTGCTGCCTCTGAGAAGACAAGCTTTTTTCGGCCTCGGTACATTCTGCTTCCTGATCCAACAAATCTTGCTGCAGGGTCTCCAGAACGAGATAATAATCGACGATATCTTTAATGCCATTATACTTCTGTAAGCCTGAAGAAAAATCGTTTGATTCTTTATAAATTGTAATTCAGTATTCAGTTTCAGTAATAACATGCTTATTGTTACAGATTTTACCTGAAAGATTATAGTGATTAAAACTTAATGTCTTTGATCAATTGATACTATTAAGCTTGTTTGAACCCATGGTAATGTAAGGGCTATGAAATTCTCCGCTAATTTAAATGACATTTAATTATTTATAATATCCTTAAAAGCTCGTTTAATCAATCAAGCGCACACACAAACAAATACACAATCTCACTATATATATATATATATATATATATATATATATATATATATATATATATATATATATATATACAACAGACACACACACACATATTCAAGCATTCACACACACACACACACACACACATATATATATATATATATATATATATATATATATATATATATATATATATATGAGAAATAACTTAATAACGTCCACATAATTTAAAATACTGTAGAATAATGTAGCAGAGTTGATTAATGAAACCTTACAAAAACATCTTTTATTTAGAACACCAGACAACACACAAATCCTCGTGGGAAAAAAGAATACAAACACAGAAAATATTTGATGATATATTACATCGCGTTCTCAAATTAAAAGCCTCGAAATCTGTGTGCTAGGTCTATTTATTAAGTAAGGAGCATGGCTCCAGGAATGATGTCATTCCGGTAACCAATCAGTTGAATTTAATTACTTCTGCTTTATTCTAGAAGTTATAGTACGTCACAATGAACGGGAAAAATTAATTTCATTATTACAAATATATGTAACTAGTGAAAATATTCTTCACCGATTACATGGGAGATTAGACTCCATTATTTGGGTTGCCCATGCTTGTTGAACAAAAAGAATCCTATTCAATTTGCAGTCGTGAATACATCGGAAAACAAAGTCCAGCGTTAGGGAACTCCACATCTGTTGAGGATTAAAAAGCACCAGTCTAACTGACAGTTAATACAGTGCAATAGCTCTTCACAGAATGTTCAAGAACCTATACATATTTCAATGACGTCGCACCAGAGCGTGAGATACATGGGATTTTGTTCTCTCAAAGTTACGATGGTTTTGGGAGACAAGGATGAGCCTTGATCATTTAACGCAGCTGCAAAATGTGGCCAGAAATTTAACATTATAGCATAATTATGAAATATAGCATTTTGTCCCAGAGTTAGTTTTGAGAGACATGTAAGCGAATTTAAATCGGAGAATGGTCCTTTATCTGACATTTTATGGCTGAGAAATTAGGTTTTAAAAATTAGAAGGAGAAACAGGAGAATTTGGGGATATCTATTTAGGGATAAGACGCAGATCCTGATAGACATCTATTCCAGGTGTTAAAGCTTTATTTGAATATCATGTGCCCCATTAGCCATTTTGTTTTTTGTTTTCAAACAAGAGACTAAGTCCGAAAGAAGATCATCAGTTTACAAGATTTGATTGTTCTCTCTTGAAACTTGGCACTTTCTGCTTTTAAATGTGTAGTTTTACCCCTATATTCTTCCGCTTCACAATGAGTTCTCTCTCTTTTTATTAATTAATACTGTAATATCTAACTTTAAAATTTCCAACCTGACATATATATATATATATATATATATATATGTGTGTGTGTGTGTGTGTGTGTGTGTGTGTGTGTGTGTGTACAGGTTAATGAGATTCCAATTATAATGGCCAAAGAATAAAAGTATATAGAAGAATTCATAGTACTGAGCGAAACACTTTTTAATATTTAATCGACATTTGGAACAACCAGATTATGTTTAACTTTTAGATATAATTACACACAGATAGCATTTGTAATCTCAAAATTAAGGCCCACTTTCTTAAAAATTCATTAGTTTCTAATGTAATTATGGTTCTTTAAAGTTAAAATTAAAAAGATTTTTACTAAAAACCCCAAACATTATTTTTATGAAAAACCTTTTTTTGTTTGCAATTTTTCATTACTAAAACTTAATTATTAGTGAAAATAAAGATAAAACGATAAAATAAAAAATAGCTTTGCAACTTGCTAAAATTTAACAATACTTACCCAAAACAATTTTTTCTAAAAATAATTTTGGAGGCTGGAATGAGTGTATCGCTTTTAAACTGGTTTCTTTTCTATTTTTGACGATGGAATATTCATCTTTCAATTCATTTAAAGCCATTTTTTGTTCTACCGAAGTTTTCTGTAACGCAATATACATGCCATCTGCTTCCTGCTTCAAATAGAAAATTGCTCTTAGATAAGCTTCTATTTGTTGGATTGATTGAACCAATACATTTTCTCTTCTATCCAGTTCTTTTTTCATTCTGTCAACAGTTTGTAACTTGTCTTCAAATGCTATTCTTGTTTCTTGAAGCTTGTCTTCAAGTTCATCCGATGTTCCTCTCGATTTGGCAAGTTTTTCTGCAAGAGATGATTCTAAACGAACTGTAAATGTTCTAGGAGTTTTCAATTTTGCTTCTCTAACTTTAAAAGTAGAATCTTTTTTTGGAGGTAAATATGTCTTGCCATGCGATAGACTACATTTTTCAAGTTTAATACGTTGTTCTGCGATTTTTTGTAACTCTTGGAAGAAGTTTTGTTCCAGGAGAGTCAGCTTTTCGTTCAGTTCTATAGAGTTCTCTTCTCTAGCCATTTTGAAAAATCAGACAGCACAAAATTTTGTGTTTACGATTCATCAGATAATTTCTATTTACTTCACATTCACATTATTTCATTATAAACATCTCTTTTAAAGTATAACAGTTTGGCTCGGTTTGGTTGTTCGGGATATGATCTGTAACCAGAGAGGTCGGCATCATCCCTGATAATCCATATAAGTAAATACCTTCAAAGGCAAACAGGGTGAGGGGACAAGGTCAGAAGCAGTAAAAGGATATATAAAAGTTAATTATTTATTTTATTTTATTTTCAATGATTTCTATTGCCAGAAAACAATTAAAAAAGATAAGCTAAAAAATTTTAGAACAAAATTTTAAGTATTCATCGTAACTTAGGTGAAACTAAGGTGAAAATAAGCTTACCCATTTAGTAAGAGAAACCAAAACTACGCTATGTTTGTAATGTGGGAGAATTGTGTTCATGAGTGGGATAATCAATTTGAAATTTCATAAAATGTGTTTTAAAGAACAAAGTAGGACCAAGTAGATAATAAAATTGATCGAGAACCACGAAACAGTATATGAAATATGAAGTGCATTGATTTGTGATGTATAAAGAAGATGATGTAGGGTGCTACCATATTGCAGTTGAGATATGTCACAGGCGGCTGCAGTGCCATAATGGCGTTAGAAGTTGCCAAATATGGGATTTTGGTACCATAAATTTCTTTCTTTGTACATCGTAATGGCCACTGCTGTCGTCATTATGCCGTGCATATTGCCCGTAGCATATCTCGACTGCAATATGGTAGCACCCGTATTTAATATAATTTTACTGCATGCTAACAATGAGGAGATTTCACGCAACAGGACACATCTCACCTTATGACTATTTTGGCTATTACTTCAAATAGAAGCTTATTGATTGCTTATTGGCTTATCTTAAACATAAAAATGAATGGGAAGGGCATTAAAGTAGTTCGTGACGTTGTATGAAATTGCCCTATAAGCGAGATTTGACTAGCTTTTAACACCATTTTTTTAAAATTGGTTCTTCAGTTTCTTTGCATTGAGTGAGTCAGTCATATATCTCCAAAATGTTAGATTTCGGGATCGCCAAGAAATTAGTTTACCATTCATACATATGTTATTCTCTTGATATATGCAACCTTAAATATTTTTCTTGGCGATATTAAGCGTCTGGAAGCAATAAAAAAAGAATAAAAGTATTTCTGCTTAAATGAATTAATATGACTTAAATCAGAATGGGCACATTTTTTTTCCTATTTCGAAGCAAATCGGCAAATTTATGTGTCCTATGAAATCCGAAAAAATTAAAAATACATACAATAAGATATTGAATTTTTCTTATTTAATTTTTGAATTTGGCTTCCATTTATTGTTGAATTCGTGTTTGATAAAACAGTCACGAAGCTCATCTGCATGTAGTAAGATTCCGGATTAGCATTTAAATTTGGTGTTTTATAGGTTTTGTTTACATAGACTTATAGTTAACAATTTTACAAAGACAAGTTATAAAAGTCAAATGCTTGCAGAGGTGTCAATATTTGTCTTGCATACATACTATTCTCCTTCTACATATAAAAAGAGGAAGTGGATGGCTGACTGTCATTACAATTTAAACCATTAAAAAACGACGGCCAGATGGTTGGGGTGCTGCTTTTCGGTACCAAAGTTCTTGGATTCGAATCCCACTGTGGCATGAATGCTAGTAACCATTCGGTATCGACTTTAAGTAGAAGGTTCCGGTCTTATTAGCCTTGTAGCAAAATAGTAGATCATTGTGCTCCAAACTAAACCAGATATTCTCTGAATTTTTTTCGAATTTTGCTGAAAGTTTCATGAGCAATTCTATATGTTTTGAAAAGATGAAGCAAATTCTGTTCACCACTACAATGCTTCGGAAAATTTAGCATAATAAATTTATGATTTTGTGAAAATTATTATTTAGCTTCTAAACAACTCAATATATTGTTACGAATTTTATTAGTGAACCGTAAATTTAGCATGGAGCTCTATAGGTATCTCGCCAAATTAGCAATATATCGGTTCGTTGGAAACAGTTTCGGCAACCTAATTTTTGTCGCCTGTTTCATCGCCAAGTTCGTCGCCAAGTGTTGCCAAGTGTGGCTTTACGTCACAACTTCCGGTTCCGGTTTCTGGAATATTCTAGCAGTTTCTTAGGGCCTATATAAGGCAGACTGAGTCCCAAAACCAGAGTCGTTAATTGGATCTCTCGGTTCACAGAGTATGCACGGTGTGTTGTATTTTCCAACTGAATGTTAATAAATGATTGTTTTCGTGCTGTAGTGATTAAAGTTCATTCAATCCCCGAACCCAGCTCTTGAAGTTCGTAACAATATCTTTGAGTACTCATGCAAGATTAAAAAAAAGTTTATAACTTAGTTGGCCCTGTTGTAAATGCGTTGCAGTAGTTCTTTACCTGGTTGATAATTTTAAAATTAATCCTCTGGGTTTTGAGAATTAATCCTCTGATACTGCGTGTTGGAATATTTATAATGTTGCTAACGAATCTAAAGCTGCCATAATTTTGTAATGGCACAAAGCCGCAAATCAAAATTCTATGTCGCAAAGTAAAAAATTACTTTTTTAAATACACGTATTATGCAGTTGAAATCACGTTTTATACAGCAGAACCTTGGTATAACGACCCCCTGTGGGAGCAATATCATATGGTCGTTGTAACGAATTGAAAAAATAATAAAAAAAATTGAGCAAAGAAGTGATGCAATAGTACATACTTAGAGAACACTTCTATTTATTTGTATTTCCATTACTGAATTTTTGAAAAAAAAGTCTTTGATTGACGCCTGTTTCAAGTTCATTTGGGAATTTTTCATTATCACTGATTCCACATCCGTTAGATTTTGAAGGAAATCTTCAGAATTAAATTGTCCTTCAAAATATTGGCGCAAGGCATTGATTGCATTGAAGGCTTCTTTTTCATTCACTTTTTCAAAAGCTTGTACGATTTTTTCTCCGTCGTCGGAATCGCAGATTTCTTCATTTCCGATAATACTGGCAATAAAATCGCCCTCATAAGTTTCGTCTACCGCAATAAACTTATCAAAAGATAATTGAAGATTTAGTTCTCCCCTGTTTATCACGATCCCTCCCCTCCTTTAAGCAAACACAAAGATAGGAGTACGGGTTTCTTGAAGTTGCACCACAGTACAATAATTTTGAAATAGCCCACTTCCTCATTTCTGCGGACTAAAATTGACGGCCGCTCTAACGAAAAATAATAAGCTTGCGGTCGTTGTGATGATTCAAAATTAACATTATTCTTATGGTAAAATAATTGGAACTTTTTAAGATAGTCGTTCTAACGAAAAGGTCGTTGTATCGTGGGGTTGTTAAAAAAGGTTCTACTGTATTTTATAAAACCTATCTATATAAAAGAAATTACCAATTGCAGGAAGATGGCTGAATGAGTTTCTCGTTGCTTTTCGATACCATAATTCCCGAGTTTGAATTCTTTTGCTGGCAAGGATGTTTGTAGCAGTTCGTAATCTTCTTTAGGTTGTAAGTTTGGGTTTAATTAACCTTTCCTGTTTCGAAAAGGTTATAGTTGAGCTCCAAAAGAAACCACACCATATACCTAGGAAGCTGAATTCTTTAACCATACTACTGTCAAGACAGGGACAGAAAGGGTATGTAAGATTTGTATCGTAATATTTGCAATCATACTGATTTTTCTTCTATTGAAAATTAATCATGGAATAATGAAGCCCGAGTATAAGTAATAGCTGAAAAAATGTAATTCAGAACTGCTATTAGAAATCGCACACCTATGCTTTTATCTAGAGCTAAAACATATCTACAATAATACATCTACGTGTGTGTGTGTGTGTGTGTGTGTGTGTGAGAGAGAGAGAGAGAGGTTTGGTTTGGTTTGGAGTGCTACGGTCTAATTTTTGCAACACGAGGGCTAATGAAACCGGGACCTACAGCTTAACCCCTTAACAGTTTCATTTTTTTCTCGAATTCGATCCAAAAAATGTCACATTTTTTATTGCATACTTTTGTTCCTTTTACATTTGTAAACTGGAAAATGTTATTAAAAGTAATATATCTAATTATTTTAAAGATTTATAAAAACTTATTATCAGGAAATTGCAGTTTCTTTTCTTTTAGACATGGACGTTACGTTTACAGTTATGCAGATAACAAATATTTTCGATTACAATTACTACACAATTATTTTCGAATGCAAATACTACAAATACATTTATTTAACCTATTCTTTCAAAGATCAGATTTAGTGCGATAAATCTTGAAAGAGGGTAAGCGGCGTAGTCCAACGTTCCAGCCCGGACAAAAATACCTAGTTTCTTTTCGATTCTTTTGCAGCTGTCATTTTTCTTCAGTAAGCACATTTATCACAGGTTTGTAGGTCTTAGTTTTTCGTCTGTAGATGGGATTACCTCTAAAAAGTCTCTCTCGGTCAGTCTCCCAAAAACTCAAATATAAAAACTCTTTGTGAAATGCAAAACCTACCAGAAAGGTCGATCTATTAAACGAACGAAACAGAATACACTTCGAAAACTAACATCTTGTGGACATCTGTACGACTAATTAAACCTTAAAAACAAAAGATACAACCAAAACAGTGAGAACGACAAAGAAATCAGATTGCCCGTACGCCGTACGGGCAAATCATTAAAGGCACAGTAACCCGGCCAGTACGGCTTACGTGCAAAACAGGCAAGGGGTTAAAGCAGATTCCGAACGGCTACGAACATCCATGCCAATGTGGGATTCAAACCCACGAACTCCGGTACCGAAGGGCAGCACTCTAACCAATCGGCCATCGTTCGGCGTGTGTGTGTGTGTGTGTGTGTGTGTGTGTGTGTGAGAGAGAGAGAGAGAGAGAGAGAGAGAGAGAGAGAGAGAGAGAGAGAGAGAGAGAGATAATATGAGTGCTTTTAACCCAATACCAACATAGTACATTCATGGTTGATAACGAACAGCGGTTCGAACATTAAATTATTTGTCATAAAAACAGTAATATTTGAAAGTAAAATGTAGAGTTTACTGACACACTACGTGTCTTAAAGTAATTACATAAGAATAAATGAGCTGAGCAGAGATTAATATAGTGTTCTTGTAGACTCCGAAAGGCTACCAAAATTAAAAGAGAAACACTTTCGCTAAAGGTTGTCTTTTTGGGTATAGAACTACCAGAAATTTATTTTATAGTATAATTATAATTAAGTTGTTTAAAATATCACAGTATCATTTATTATGGGGCGGCAAATCATGTATTTTTCCGAGCAGCAAAATACACCTAGTGCCAGCTCTGCTTTCAGGTGTTTTGACTACCATTTTTCCATAGGAATTGATTCTTTATCATTACGGGTGCTACCATATTGCAGTCGAGATATGTCACAGATGAATTTCGTGCCATAATAATGTCAAAAGTCGCTACAGAGGTGAATTTGGTGCGATAATTCTTTCTTTCTGTCACGTCATAACGACGACTTTTGGCGTCATTATAATGAATATGTCCCCTGCAACATATCTCGCCTGCAATATGGTAACACTTTAATACCGGGTGGTCTAAAAGAAACTTTCTCTATATATGAGACCCTAGTGGCCGAACAGTTCAACCAATCAAAATGAAAGTTAATATACAGTTATTTGAAGGTATGGGGTCCAGATTGTGATGATTTAAAACAATAAAGCTCTCACAATTACGGGTCGGTGACAAAATTTCGAAATTTTCGAATGGCAACACCCACTTTTTCGTGTGCAAATGGATCAAAGCATGGAAAAACTTAAATAGCGTTGGAACGAAACACCTATCACGTAAATTGGCTGGGTAAAACATTTGCAATGATGAGCATCGTAAAGAACCAATCACAGTAAAAGGGAAGGTATATTGATGCACTTCTCGGATAGGTAGTAGAAGCACCAACCACAGAACACTCTTGCAAAGCACTGCTTGTGGTATAAGCAGTGTGGGAAGATTATTTCTTCCTGTTCTTGTTAATACGTCTCGTTTCGTGTGAAGAAGATGACAATTTGATTGAAACAACGAAGTGAATTGCTCTTCTTTGAAAATGTTTTACGCCGCCAATTTAAGTCATGCTGATCTCGTTCTAACGCCATTTACGATTTTTGCATGGTCTGATCAATTTGCACATGAAAAAAGTGGGTGTTGCCATTCGAAATTTTGTCACTGTAACAGTAATTGTGAGAGTTTTATTGGTTTAAATCATCACAATCTAGACCCCCATACAGTCAAATAACTATGTCTAAACTTTCGATTGGTTAAACAGTTCGACCACTAGGGACTCATATATATAGGGGAAGTTTCTTTTTGACCACCCGGTACAATATTATAAATTTTAGCGACAATATGATTTTTAACTTTAGCGACAATAGCGACAATTGCGACAAACTCTTGATACAGATTTTGTTCCTACATTTGAAAATGTGACTTCACATAAGGTTTATTCCAAGCACGATTATAATAAATTAAAGGCGAACACATGTATATTCTGGCACATAGCTGCAAAGGTAATCGCCATTAAGAATTTACAACCTTGAAGGATCTACAGTCATCAAGGCACTGGAAATGGACTATCAAGAGACAACACAATTATAATAAATTAGGATAGAGAAGGAAAACTACTGCAGACAAAGTTGATGGACAATGTCCAGTATGTAATCAAATCAGCCATACCAGATCAGAGTGAAAAATATAATATAAAAATGATTTAATTCTAGTAGTACAACATTTATAATAAAGTTTGTGTTCATGAAGTGCTCATGGTTCCAAATCAGGATAGAGGAGCAAAACTATTAGTAAAAGAGTGGAGTGCAATGGAGAATTAAATCTCCCAACCTCTGAATTCCTACACAATGAAAAACAAAATATAATTATGATTTTGTTATAGATAAGAGGAAACACTATAGATAAAGTTGCCATGCAAGTTCCCTTGATGACTACTTAAAGAATATGTTAAGAGAGCCTGCAGGCTCAATCGTGCTTGGTTTGTCCAACTGTTCATGATAAACAACAAAAATCGAATATGTTGAACATTACCTAACGGCGCAATCGAATATACTCCCAGACATCTCCAGAATCATGACTTCGAATCGAAAGTGGTTGAGTAGTTTCAATTATGTTAATTCATATCAGCTAAATACCTACCAAATTAACGTCCCTAGAAGTTTCTCCTATTATCTTGTAACTCATATGATTTTATATTTGGTAATTTTCTCTTAATTTTAAAATATTTCTGACAAATATGATGTTAATGCTCACTAAGTCATAATAATGATATACAGAATTTTTTTTAACTACAATAATAACGATCTTTTTTTACATATTTTGATAAAAAAGGTGTATTAGGTAAGTAAGTAATCATGTATTATCTTTTATTTATTAGCTAGTGTGAAGAATGAATTCTCCGATAGTTTCTTTCCAATATTAATAACTAAATTACACAATGTAATTTTCTCCTTTCTAAAAGCCACCATAATTTTTGGCATGTTTTTGTAGAGAAACTACAGGAATATATTTTAACAGCGAACAGAAACGATAATAATTCTTAATGTGTTTTTAAGATTGTTTTATATTATTTATCACTGAATCATTCATCGAAGAGAAAACAATATCGTCTGCTGATAACAAAAAAGCTGATACAGTAGTATTTTAGAAAGAAAGGTAGATAATGAGGTAGGCTGGT